>BQNB010050659.1:20867-41406 GCA_026074375.1 Tanacetum coccineum
CCTAAGAGAGTTAGAGCTATGAATATGACCCTTCAGTCGAGTATCAAGGATAGGATACTAGCGGCTCAGAAGGAGGCGTCTGATGAGTCTGCAGGATTGTAGAGAGGAATAGATAAGATGATTAAGCTTAGGAGTGATGGAGCATTATATTACCTGGATCGAATATGGGTGCCTTTAAAGGGTGATGTGAGAACCCTGATAATAGACAAAGCCCATAAGTCGAAGTACTATGTATACCCAAGAGCTGATAAGATGTATTATGACCTTAGAGATAGGTATTGATGGTCGGGTATGAAGAAAGACATAGTTGTGTATGTAAGTAAGTATTTGACTTGTTTAAAGGTTAAGGCTGATGGTGATGTGAAGTTTTGATACACAATAAAATATACTATAAAATAATATTCCACAAGAGCAATTAAGAAAATTCCCTAAGGAAATTTCACTCTCAAAAATATATAATATAATATATAATACGTATATTAAACCGGGCAAATATGATCACCCGGGTCGTTTCCCCAAGGATTATAAGATGGAAGATTGGCTAGATTGTTTTTCAATGAGATAGTTTCTAGACATGGTGTGCCGATCTCGATCATATCGGATCGTGATAGTCGTTTTACATCAAGGTTTTGGCAGTCAATGCAAGAGGCATTAGGAGCCCGTTTAGACATGAGTACGGCTTACCACCATGAAGACCGAAGGTCAGAGTAAGCATATATCAGACTTTTTTCTAGAAGACATGCTTAGAGCGTGCGTCTTGGACTTCGGGGGAAGTTAGGATGTTCATCTTCCGTTGATTGAGTTTTCGTATAACAATAGTTATCATTCTAGTATGAGATGTGCTCCGTTTGAGGCATTATATGGTAGAAAGTGTCGTTCGCCAATTATGTGGGCTGAGGTTGGAGAAGGTCAATTGATAGGTCCTGAGTTGGTACAGGAGACTACTAAGAAGATCTCGTAGATTAAGGATAGACTTAAGGTTGCGCGTGATCGTCAGAAGAGTTATGCTGATAAGAGGAGGAAGCCTCTAAAATTTAGTGTAGGTGACTATGTTTTGCTCAAAGTGTCGCCTTGGAAAGGTGTGGTACGCTTTAGGAAGAAAGGGAAACTAGCACCTAGATTTGTTGGACCTTTTGAGATTATTGAAAAAGTAGGCCCCGCAACCTACAGGTTAGATTTGCCTGAGGAATTCGATGGTGTTCATGACACGTTCCACGTGTCAAACCTTAAGAAGTGTTTGGCTGATCCAACACTGCAAGTGCCCTTGGATGTGATCCAAGTTGAATTTTGTGGAAGAGCTTGCGCAAATTTTAGAAAAAGAGTTCAAGAAGCTGAAGCATAGTAGGATTGCCATCGTCAAGGTTCGGTGGAATTCGAAACGTGGTCCTGAATTCACATGGGAACGTGAAGATCAGATGAAACTTAAGTACCCGCATTTGTTTAGTGATGATAGTAGTGAATTTGGGTCAAAATTCTTTTAAGGGGGTAGAATGTAACCTTTGCCCTTTTTGTGTTCTAAATATTTCATTTTTAGTCCTTTAACTATTTGACGTTTGTCAATTTATTTAGAAATTGTATCGTGTTGACGGTGGTGATTTTATGGGAATTGTGGTAATTTATGGTTTATTGTGAATAATAATCCTTTTTAGAGGTTATTATTATGTTAGTTAAGTTCTGGGTGGTTGACCCGTGAATTTTTGAGAAATGCCAAAAAACGAGTCCTGACACGTCCGTTAATGTCCAAATGAGTTTTGAAGGGTTTAAAGTGTAAATATGTCGTGTAAATACTCTAGGTTAATGGAAAAGTATTTTTAAAGTGAATAAAAATGCTAATTAACTTTGGGGAAAATTTTACGATCAAGTTTTATGAGCTTTTAAGTGATCCCGACACAAAAACGACACCCCGAGCCCCTAGGATACCCATGGCAGGCTATAGAACAAGAGAGGGAACAAGGAGGCAATTTTTTAGCTAGGATGTACCAAGGTGGTACATTTATATTCTTATCACTTAAATATAATATAAAAAATTAATTTAATAACTTATAAATTTTATTTACTCTAAAATTATTTTCCATTCATTTCAAAAAAAATATCACACATACACTTGTGTGTGTCTTTGTGCGTCCGAACCAAGCAAGCAACAAACACCCTTATTTATCCAACGGGATAGCTCTCCATATCGTGTTTTATATTACTGGACCAATAGGATCACAAATAACGTTCTGTCTTTGTCTTTGAATTATGAGCTTAGTTGGACCGGTAGGTGACCCGTTTATGTTTCAGCAATCATGCTCTTAATTAACTGATAAAGATTTGAATAGTAGACTACCAGTATATAAAACACCGTCAAGCAATAAGTGGGTAAAGTCCCGTTGGGCTAGGATTTTAACAGGATCACCACTGCTTTGATTCCCTAAGATAGATTATAATTAAACTAAAGGATGCTTTATGCGGATGTGTTAATTGTGACAGGATTAATCGTGTCTAGGTCTTAGGATGATGTCCCACCTAAGTCTTAAGAATGATATGCCGCTTCGAGATAAGTAAATCATTGCACTAAAACAAACAAACCAACATTAAACTAGATTTAATATGGCTAATACAGTTTTCTATCATTTGGCTTGTACCGCTTTTCTATCTTCTGATTTTCTTCTTTTGTGTTTATTGTGTATTGAATTGATATTTGACACCACCAAACCTGTGCCAGTCTCTCAGGCTGAAAACCCCCCATATCATTAGACAACGTATATAGCATAGGTTTAACCAGTAAATAGACTAATTAGAACTAATTAAAATACTGATAGAATATAGGATTAATGTTTCACTCTTAGTGTTCGACACCCTACTTACCGCGAAACTCCATCTTGACGGGGTACACTGCCCGTTAAAGTGTTGTTTTAGGTTTGTCGGCTAAATATAAATGTAACACTTGATAATCAAATAATTGACCCTACACGACAGCACATCAAATGTATTTACGAAGTGATATTGAATGTTACTTTGGGAAAAACATTTTAGTAAACGTTAAAATTGTCGAAAAGTGTCGAAATGGTGAAAATTGTTGAAATTAAGGTTTGAAACATTGGAAAACGTTATATAAACGTACAAGTCATGTCGAAATTTCATAAAAAGTTTATACTTAGAAAATTTTACTTAAGAACATGATTTTTGGTTTTAAATAATAAAATATTATTTTATTATTTTATTATTTTAATAAATTCACTAAAAGACAAAAATATATTTTTTCTCGAAACTTCTCTAATATGTTTTTTATGAGTAAACATATCATTTTCAACCATATTATGATTATTTTATGGAAACTAAGGGTACCGAATAGACTTATCGATATATTTATAATTATTTATTATAAATATTTACTTATATTACTTAGCTATTTTCTTTAAATAGTATAAGTATGTATCATTGAGCTATGAGATTGATATGATTGTTGGGATAAGTCGTCAACCATCACACCACTAAACTGTTAAGGGTAATTGTACAACGCGCCTAACCCCTATGCGTCAAACGTGAAGACTGTTTTGGAAATAAATGATTTAATGGGACATTAACTGGACTAGGTCGTGTGTGGACATCGTTGCATTTGCTTGTGTGATTGAGATTTGGTTACTTAAGACTTGCTTGAGGTGAGTTCTCGTATCCCCATTTTTTTATTGTTTTTTTGTTGGGGGAAAATGATACTTAAATGTGTTTTGAACTGTTTTGAAATTGAACTGTGCGAAACGTGGTTTTGTTTTTGGGACAATTATGTGCTTATGATTACTATGTGAATATATGTGATGTAACTTTACTTGCATGTATTGTGTTTGGCATGCAAGGGTTGTGATTTTACTTGCGTGTACTGTGTTTGTCACGACAAGGGTGATTGGTAATGATTTGCTATGTCTTTGTGGTCCTGCCCTAATATAGTGCTCCAGCTGGTAGACCCTTTAGGTGCGTAAGTGACATATTTGCTACCTGACTAGCGAGGATGCTAGGGCATGATTATCGCTTAGCGGGTATCCTAGGTCGTGTTTACATGATTAGCGAGGATGCTAAGTCATGGGTGATTCTCATATATTCACTATCATATTGCACTATTGTCTACTGTTTTGAGATATTGGCATAACTTTTGGGTTTAAGGTCAAACCTACGAGCTCACCAACATTATTTTTGACGTTTTTTAGTATCATTTTCAGGTGAAGTGAAAGATGAATAGGTTGGTGATATGTGATAGCATGCTTAGGAGTATCCCGTGTGAATTTTTCATGTGAAGCCTTGCTTGTAGGGACATCACTCAAGGTTTGTTGGAGGTTGATGGACTTCGTAACACTTGAAGTTTATGCATTGTAGTTTTTCTTTATATTGTATCTTGTGTTATGATTGATCATTATGTTGCATTCCCGAGTTTCCGCCATTATCGGGGTGTGACAAAAGGGTGAAAAGAAAGAATCCCTCCACACACATTTAGGCAGAAACCGGGTCAATACATATGTTATCGGTTTTCACAAAGATGAATTCTGGTATTGAAGACGAGACATCATGGACCCAGTGATGCACTGCGCAACCCTTCCCAGGCATTCAAGTTTCTCTCAAAAGAGACTTGTCTCATTTGTCACAAAGATACACACGACTTCTATTGACTTCCTCAATCCGAGTTAGTTGATATTAAATAGGGGGCAGTCTGCTCCAGCCTCCGATTACTAAAACCAAAATGCACTAATCGAGTCTAGTACGACTTGGGAAAGGTGTGTATATAAATACGGTGGCAACATAGTTATAAAGTTCACAAACTTAATCGTTACTGGTAATACCGTTCACATAAATTGATGTTGACACTATAAGGTGGTATTATGTGTATATTTATATATAGTAAGGTATTCTATATATATGTTAGTCTTTCTTCATAACCTAACGTTGCCCATGTCTCTACCTCGTAGAATAAATGTCGCAAGATAAGACCCGAAGTGCTGGTCGGTCTGTTGCCTAAATCACGAGGTGGGGGAACTGCGTGAAAGGGTTGGGGTAGAGGTGGGGGGGGGGGGGGGTATAGAGGAACCTAGGGGGGTAATGTGACCGATGTGCGAAATGAATGGTCAAGGGAATGACCAGGAGAGCTAATGAGAATGTAGAGAGAGTCAATGGGGGTGTGGCAGAAGCACCCGACTTCTCGACGATCATTGCCCAACAATTGCAGAACCTCTTACCCGCCATTTTAGCTCAGGTTGGTAACCAAGGGAATGTTGGAATTCAAAATGGTAATGTGGTTAATGAGAACGTTCAGGAGAACGTTAGGAATGTGTTAGTGAATGGCAACCGGGTAGGTTGTTCATATAAGGAGTTCTTAGCTTGTAACCCTAAGGAATATGATGGTAAAGGAGGTGATGTAGTTCTTACTTGATGGATTGAGAAAATGGAGTCGTGAAGGATATGTGTGGTTGTACCTAATTGACCCAAAAATAAAATACACTACTTGTTTCATTATGTGGGTATAAGGCTGTTCAACGTGGTGGAACTCTGCTATTCGGCCAAGCTAAGCCGGGAAGTTGTTGTTAGTATGTCATGGAATGACTCTAAGTTTATGATGATAGATGAGTTTTGTCCTAGTCATGAGATGCAAAAGTTAAAAATTGTGCTGTGGAATCATGTTATGGTCGGGGCTGGCCATGCGACTTATACTGACAGATTCTATGAGCTGGCTAGATTAGTTCCTCATTTAGTGACCCCAGAAAGTAGGAAGATTGAGAGATATATGCATGGCCTTGCTCCACAGATCCGTGGATGGTGCGCAGCAAAGGGAGCCCAAAAAAAAAAAAGGGGGGGGGGGGGGGGGTGGGGAACCTTTATGCAGAAGAAGGCTCAGTGCAGTATTTTTGATGCACTGAACGATGAGGCTATTAGAATGGAATCAATTAGAGGTTGAGAAAAGAGGAAATGTGGGGGAGTCTAGCAAGGATAAGAATGGTAGGTATGATAATAAGAGGACTAAGACTGGAAATGACTTTTCGCTATAGATCGCAACCTGTAGGAAGAGAAAATACGGGTGCTTGGCCTAAGTGTGCACAATTTGCAAACTCCTATCATGCACCCGGAGGGCCTTGTCGTACATGCTTCAACTGTAACCGCCCGGGTCATTTTGCTAAGGATTGTAGAGTTGTGCCTAGGAATGTGTTAGCCTCAAAAAATATTGAGTCGAACCAGAAGTTCGTTCATTAGGAATATTAGGTCTCGGTCATTTATATATTAAATGTTGTAATAGGCTAGAACAGGAATCGAGCTCATTTAATCTAATATTGTACGCATTTTGGGCTAAAGCCCAAGTAATCCCGAGCCTGGCCCATAGAAAGCCCATAGGCATGAAAGCCTTATGGTGCAAGTATAAATACCCCTCTCCAAGTGTGGAGAGGGTGTTGGTCTCATTTGTATTTTGTGCAAGTAAATCAACCATCTTATTTTCTCTCTACTTTCTCTCTCTTGTTTCTCTCTCTAAAATTCTTTCATTATCTTCTTTCTCATTTTCTTGTGTTTATCATGAAGTGAAGGTGATATTGGGTTCCGACATTTGGTATCAAGAGCCACAGGGGTAATTTAGTTTTGATTCGTGTGGTTTTTACATTTTTTTGGTTCGAAAATTCTATATAAAAACTAAAACCCCCCCCCCCCCCCGTAAAAAGTGAGTTTTGATCTTCCTAACTACTAAAGGTTTTATCTTTGTTTAAGCTTAGGAGTGTTAAAACTTTCATTTTTGTTGTTTATTTTAAATTTTCGGTGAGTTTTTTATGAAAAAACATCTGTTCCGAATTTGGTTTTAGAAAAAATAGCACATCGAATTTGCCACATCAAAATTTACTTTAAATATTCAGTTTGAAAAAGGATTACTAATTAAGATCATAGCTCAGTTGGTTACTCTTCATCTTTTTTAGTTGTGTTAGATGTGGTCGCAACAACCCAAGTTCGAGTCTTAATGTTTTTTGTTGTTTTAGTAACAACCGAATTTTTGTTGTCGAATTTGTCATTTACAAAATATAGTACATCGAGTTTGATTATTTCTATCAAATATGGAATAGGAGAACACAAATTGAGTCCTTGCTCAGTTGGTTTGTGTGGGAGTGTTAATACTTCACACAAAAGGTCCTCTGTTCGATTCCGAGTTTTAGTATTTTCTTTCGTTTTAGTTTTTTTCTTTTACCGACTTTGCACATTAATATCGAAAAAGGCTAAATATAACAAAATATTCTCATAGCTCAGTAGATAAAAGGAATGTTAGCTAGTGAACGTAGCGACCTTAGTTCGATTCTTGGCAAATGCATAATCTTTGAATTTTTTATTATTCCGAAACTGTAGTACTTTTTCATAGAACTTTGTGATAAGTTAATCGATTTTTGTAATAGTGCACATTTTTTCGGTTTTTATCGAAAATTGTGTTTTAGGATTTCATTCATTCTCGGAATTAAGCATAAAAGTTGTAATAGACACACAAATCTTCGGTTTTATCGAGTTTTGTGTTAGGAGAGTTATTATCGAATTTTGTAATAGGCAAATTTGTTAGATAATTTCTATTTGTAACTTGTCGAAATTGCTACGACGACTTGTCCGAGAAATTTGTCCGAGAATTACTACCGAGTTTTGCTTTGTCCAAGAATTTAATCCGAGATACGATATTTGCCTTGTCCGACGAGAGTTCCGAGTTTGATCTTAGACGTGTCCGACAAAAGATACCGAATTTGTTACCGATTTTGTTACTGAATTTGTTACTGGATTTGCTCAATCAAATTTGTTAATCGAATTTGTAACATAAAAAAAAACCACATCACAACTTTATCATCTTAAGATCCTACAAATCATTTTCACTTCATAATTTAACAAATCATTCATCATGACTACTCCAATCACAACTTCCACAACTGACAGTCAAATGCATAACAACATCATGGCAGCTGGTTCAAGGGATCGTCCACCAATGCTTGCAACAAGCAGATATACACAATGACGATCACGTTTCTTACGGTACATTGACACAAAAACTAATGGTGATGCCTTAAGGAAATGCATTCTCAAATGTCCTTACATTCCTTCTACTGTCGTAATACAAGTTGTGCCTGCAACAGAAAATTCTCCAGCAGTTCCTGAACACACAACAGTTGAGACAATCCTGAACATGTCTCTTGCAAACAAAGCTCATTTTGAATCAGAAAAGGAAGCGATTCATATGATATTGACTGGAATTGGGAGCTTGAAATAATATACTCCACTGTTGTGCGGGTGCCAATAATCTCATGAAATGTGGGAAGCTTATTTGAAAAGCTCAACAGGTGCATCCCTCAACTTCAAGATGTTCAAGCCAAACTTATTTTGGGAATTTGGTAATTCACCTCTCACGATTGGAGAATCAAATAGAGTCATACTACTTCCCTCCGGTTTTACAAGCTGATGATTGAAAGATCAGAAACAATTGACAGTTATAAATGCAAGTCAATGTTCAATTTCTTCAACAACTTCAACCAGAATGGTCAAGGTTTGTAACAATTGTCAAGCAACAACACAAGTTGGATGAAGTTTCATATCACAAGTTCTTTGACATTTTGAAACAATATCAAAAGGAAGTTAATGAACTCATATGCTGAAAGAATTGCCAAGAGTGCTAACCTATTTAGCACTTGTTGATACTGCTAACCACATCAAGATCCTATTATCAAACATCAAAGTCTCAACAAAATCATAATGCTCCAACATCAGGAACATCACCTTCATCCAGACCAGATCCAAATGCACTACTACTCAAGTCACAAAGCCAAAGAGATAGCCTAAGACAATCACACCTCCATCTGAGTCTGCTCTCTGAGAAGATCAATGATCCTGAACAAGCTCAGAAGGATAAGGAAAGAAATGTAGAAAAATTTGCCTCTTCATTGCAATGTTCTTCAAGAAACTCATACTGTAACACTACCAACAACAACCTCAAGAACTTCCTCAAAACCACCAGAAATAGAATGTGGATACTACTCAAGGATACAGCAATGACTATCAGTGTGGACAGTTTTGGGAATCAGAGGACAAAAGACTGTTGCCTGGCGGTAGAGAAACTGTAGGTGGACAAGTAGTGCAGCAGTATGGGATACAGTGTTTTAACTGCAATGAATTTGGTCATTTTGCTAGGGAATACAGGAAGCCAAAACGGGTTAAAGACTCCACGTATCACAAGGAGAAGATGTTGATGTGTAAACAAGCTGAGAATGGTGTTCAACTTCAAGTAGAGCAATCTGACTGGCTAGCAGACACGAATGAAGAGATTGATAAACAAGAGTTGGAAGCACATTACAGCTATATGGCAAAGATCCAGGAGGTTCCTAATGCAGACTCAGGCACTGATTCTGAGCCATTAGAACAGGTACAATACGATACTGGATATAATGTGTTTGCCAATGAAATACAACATTCTGAGCAATCTGAATCCATTAGTAACACATGTGTAGTGGAAACGGTTGATAGTAATGTCATTCCTGATTCACCCGATATGTGTGATAATGATATTTAGAATGACCAAAATGTTGTAGAATGTGATGATGAGCGTGTTGCGCTTGCTAATTTAATTGCAAATTTAAAACTTGATGTCGATGAAAATAAAAAGATTCAAAAGCAATTAAAGAAAGCAAACGCATCATTGACTCAAGAATTGAAAGAGTGCAAATCTACTCTTGCAGAGACTAGTAGAACCCTGGGGGAGTCTAATAGTATTCGGGATAGTTGTTTAGTTGCACTTCAAAACAAACAGACCGAGTTTGAGAGGTACAAGGCCTTTAATGACCATACAGTTAACTATGAAAAACTTGAACGTAAGTTAAATGAAACTCTAGGACTATTAGCTCAAAAAGACATTGACATAAAAGAAGGTTTAAAATTTAAAGCTAACGAAATTTCCGTTAGTCAAAGAGAAACATCGATGGAGTTTTAGTCAACAAATGTCCTTTTAACAAAGTCACATTATGAAAGCTATTGTCAAGGAGGAAACAAATGGTAATTAACAGGATTTGAAAACACTTAAGGGAATGAACAGACAAAAGATATTGACTAAATGATTTCAATGGAAAAAACCATTAATAGTTTTGAATGAAAATTGTTTACAAAAGGAGTCAATCAATCCAAACCATTCATATGTTAGCACCCAAATGCCCTACATTTAATGGAAGACCTACCTTTGTTAATCCAATGTACCTCAAAAAGGCTCAATATGAGAAACCATGTTTGTATGAGATCCCACTTCATGGACAATTGATCTGCAAACAGACTAGTCCGCGATTAGGGAAGAGTCACTGGATCTTAAAAAGAGAGAGTCGAGAAAAATTGAATAAAGACTTAGTGAAACCCTATGATTACACAAAGTTAAATAGTCTTTATGAAATTTTTAAACCCCCAACCCAGGAATATCAAATACAGTTGGCACACGCAAATGAAGTAAGGAAGAAAATATGGAGAAAATATTTTGTGAAAACAAAACCAAATATTTTCAAAAATATCGATTTCTTACCAGTTTCCAAATCAATAAGCAAAAGTAGACAAGCATATAATGTCATGACAAATAACATAAATCATCTTAGAGAACTTGTCGATCAAGCTTGAGTGAAACATTATAGAGATCATTTTTGTGCCCAATGCTAAAAGATATGGAAATCTGGGGATTAAAGAATGTTTGATGCCTCTTGCCCTTAAGACTCAGAATGATAGTTTCGCATTTGTTCATGAACTTAAGAAAGAAATGCATGCTGATTTAAAGTACGTTGAATCCCTTGAAAATGAAATTGACGAACTTGAATCTGATAAGGCAGAATTTTCAAACATGTATGATATGCTCTTGCAAGAATGTGTATCTAATGATGTTATGTGTTCTTAGTTGGCATTCGTTATCTGAATTTAGATGCTGCACCTGAATTCAATGACTTTTATCTTCATAAAGTAAAGGATGTGAATGTCTTGCACAAAAGCTTTCGAACACATAAAACTGAATTTGTTAGTAAAGAGGTTTATACTGAGCTTTTAATGAGTTTTTCTAAATTAGAAAAAAACACTCGATTTCTCTTGATCTGGATTTACAACAAAGTCAAGACTCAACATGAAAAATGACACAGTTTGCAACGAAAAGCGTCTCAAATGTATTTCTGAAAGAACGTGAACAATATTTTGAGATACAAGATTTGAAAGCTCAATTGACCAAGACAAGAAACATTGCCATAGTGAGGTTAAAAGAAACTCATTGAAAAATGCAAAGGCAAAATTGTGGAAACTAAGTTTGATAAACCATCTGTTGCTCGACAATCAAATGCTCAAAGGATTCCAAAACTATCAGTTTTAGGCAAACTGGCTCCTTTTTCAAACTCTTATGAGAGGAAATTTTTTACACAAACACAGTCGGTTACCAAAACTAATGTATCAGAGAGTTTATCAAAACCAGTCACTAAACAAATTTTACCTCCAAAAACAAGGCAAGATGTAAGAAACACAAGTGTGATTAAACCAGGCATGTATCAAATTGACACTAGGACAACACAAACTAGAGCACCACAGTTGCCTTAGACTTCTAGGAATACTAATCCTCGCGTGTCTACCTCTACAGGAGTAATTCACAAAACTAATGTTAGCAGACCACAGCTTAGGAGCACTCAAATGAAAGATAAGGTCGTGCCAAACAATAGTCATATGAAGAATAAGAAGACTGAAGTAGAAGACCACCACAGGGTTTCTAGTATTTCTAATAAAACAAAGTCTGTAACTGCGAGTACTGACACCAGAACTTTGAATGTTAATGCTGTTTGTGCTACTTGTGGAAAATGTGTGTTTAATTCGAATCATGATGCTTGTGTTTATAAATATTTAAATGACGTGAATGCTAGAACTAAGAAGCCTAAAGTAGTGCCTATTAGTACTAGAAAACCCAAAAGTCAAGCGAACAAATCTTATTGCAATCACCCTATTAAGTAAACACTTGCATCAGGAATTCCACTACTCAGAAATCCAAGCGTTACTATAGGTTGTTGTATGCAGGAAAACTAGTAAGGCATGAATCTGGTTGGATAGACAACACATGCCCATCAGGATATAAATGGCGTTCCTAAGACAAAACGAACATGGGTTGCCTAAAGTTAGGACATAGAATGTGCAAAAGAGAGTTAGTTTTGCTATAGATAATGCATCTAGGATAACTAATGTCTTGAAACTCACAAATACTTTAGGATCCAATTTGTCAAAAATTCCATCGTCCTCTAATTCTCTTGCAGATTGTTCAACTCATTCTATTCATTGTTGACTCTGGATGCACAAAGCACATGACGGGCAATCTAACGCTGCTGTGCAATTTTGTTGAAAAATATCTGGGTACCGTTCGTTTTGGCAATGATCAATTTGCTCTAATTCTTGGTTATGGAGATTTGGTTCAAGGAAATATCACAATCAACAGGGTTTATTACGTCGAAGGACTCAATCACAATCTCTTATTGGTTGGTCAATTTTGTGATGCGGATTTGGAGGTTGCTTTCCGAAAATCTACGTGTTTTGTTAGAGATCTTCAGGGAAACGATTTACTCACCGGTAACCGTGGATCTGATCTCTATACAATTTCCCTTCAAGAAACTACTTCATCAACTCCAATCTGTCTCATGGCTAAAGCCTCACCAACTCAAGCATGGTTATGGCATCGAAGACTTTCTCATCTTAACTTCGACTACATCAACTTGCTTTCAAAGAAGGATGTCGTGATTGGTTTACCAAAACTAAAATATGTCAAGGATCAACTATGTTCCTCTTGTGAAGTGAGTAAAGCAAAAAGAAGTTCATTCAAGACAAAGGCTGTTCCAAGTTCAAAAGGACGGCTAAATTTGCTTCATATGGACTTATGTGGTCCAATGCGGGTTTGCTTTAGCAATAAGTTGGGAGAAATATATTCTGTGGTAATTGTAGAAGATATTTCCAGATACACTTGGACTCTCTTTCTACGATCCAAGGATGAAACACCAGAAGGTTTTTAATAGATGTCTCAAGATGATCCAAGATATCTCGAGCCCTTAGTAATTTCTGTATTCGAACTGGACAAAGGATTGAGGTCTAAACAAAGACACTCAATGCATTCTTTAAACAGGAAAAGGAATTGAGCATCAAACTTCTACTCCTCGAACACCTAAACAGAACGGCGTTGTCGAAAGACGAAACCGTACTCTGGTTGAGGCTGCTCGAATGATGCTTTCAGCTTCTAAACTTCCTTTGTTCTTTTGGGCTGAAGCAATTGCAACCGCATGCTATACTCAAAACAGATCTATAATAATCCCAACACATGAGAAAATGGCATATCACATCATCAATGACAGGAAACCTTCAATTAAACACCTTCACATCTTTGGTTGCACTTGTTACTTAACCAGAGATGGTGAAAATTTGGATAAAATGAAAGAAAAAGGGGATCCGTGCATTCTGGTGGGATACTCCACTCAGTCAAAGGGATACAGAGTTTACAACAAGAGAACAAGATTAATAGTTGAATCCATACATCTCAGATTTGATGAGATCAAAGAGATGTCTGAGACGTCTGTTGCTAATGACACTTCAGGCCTCGTTCCCCAACGACAAAAGGCGTCAGATTATGACAACTCTGACCCCGACCCACAACTACAAAATGTTTCTCCTTCAGCAGATACAACAGTTCCATCACAACAAGAGTTGGATCTTCTATTTGGTCCTTTGTATAATGAATATTTCAATGCGGGTACTTCAACGTGTTCATACAGTCTTCTTCTCTACCTACTCCTACCGACAATTCTGCTCAACAAGATACACTACCTTCAATGAATATTCACCCTACAACAAAACCATCAACTCCAACACATGTCAATGCTGAAGAAAACAACAATGATCAAGCAGAATTTACCAATCCTTTCTGTACACCGGTACAAGAAGTTGCTGAGTCTTCCTCACACAATATTGGTAATTTAAATATGCATACCTTTAATCAAGACGATAACTTGCATCGAAGCCAGTGCAAACAAGACGATAACTTGCAACCGATCCTGAAATGTGTATGTTCGCACTCAACCGTGAGGTACTAGCTGAAAGAAAAAATTTAAGGAAACTAATGCTGATTCTGCATGGATAGAAGCAATGCAGGAAGAGCTTCATCAGTTTGACAGACTCCAAGTCTGGGAACTCGTTGACAAACCCTTTGGCAAGAACGTAATCAAGCTAAAGTGGTTATGGAAAAACAAAAAGGATGAAGACCAAAAGTCATTGCAACCAAAGCAGGACTTGTAGCTCTTTATAAGGTTTTGTTAGGTAGAGGTATTGATTTCGATGAATCATTCTGCTCCTGTTGCTCGCTTGGATAGCTGTTCGAATTTTTCGTTGCATATGACTACACACAAGTCTTTTCGCCAACCTTCAGCAAATGGACGTGGAAATGGCATTTCTTAATGGTTCATTAAAGGAAGAGGTTTATGTTGCACAACCAGACAGGTTTGTTGATCCTGATCATCCAGAAAAGGTTTACCGTCTAAGGAAAGCTATATATGGATTGAAACAAGCTCCAAGAGCATGGTATGATGAACTCTTAAATTCTTGGTGTCAAAGGTTTTACTTTAAGGTACATACTTGGACCAGACTCTATTCACTATAAAATACGGGGAGGACATTCTACTTGTGTAAATTTACGTTGATGACATCATTTTTGGGTCTACAAACCCTAAATTTTCTAAACGATTTGAAAAATTAATGCACAGTAGATTTGAGATGTCCTTAATGGGGGAAATGAAATTCTTTTTAGGACTTCAGATCCACCAATCCCCACGCGGTATCTTTATCAATCAGGCCAAGTACACTTTAGAGATACTTAAAAAACATGGTATGGAAAAAGGACAAAGCATTGGTACACAATGGATTACTCTGAAACCTAAATTAGATGCAGACTTGAATGGTGAACCCGTAAACCAAACTAACTACCGTAGTAAAATCAGGTCACTCATGTATCTGACATCTAGTAGACCAGACATAGTGCAAGTTGTATGTTATTGTGCAAGATATCAAGCAAGACCGACTGAAAAACACCTCAAAGAGGTTAAAAGGATCTTTCGATACTTAAGGGGTACCATTAACATGGGACTCTAGTATCCGAAGGATTCGGGCTTTGAAAACTAACTGCCTTTTTCAGAGCCCGACCATGCCCGGATGCATGATATCGCAAAAAGCACGTCTGGAGGAATACAATTCCTAGGTGATAACTTAGTCAGCTGGATGTCAAAGAAACAAGATTGTACTGCAATGTCATCAGCAGAGGCTGAGTACGTGGTGTTATCTGCAAGTTGTGCTCAAGTAATGTGGATGAGGACACAGCTTAAGGATTATGGCTTTAACTACAACAAAATACCGTTGTATTGCGACTCTCAGTCAGCCATAGCAATCTCATGCAACCCCGTGCAGCACTCCCGTACCAAGCACATCCATACTCGATATCATTTTATCAAGGAACAGGTTAAAAACGGTATAATTGAATTGTACTTTGTCAGAACTGAATACCAATTAGCTGATATGTTTACTAAAGCCTTACCCGAAGGAGAATAGGTTTTTCAGTATTCTTGTCAGGACGAATTGGTATGAGATGTTTGACTCTAGCAGAACTGGAGGTTCTAACAAACGAATTTGCTTGATAATCATCAAACATCAACTAGTAAATATTTTTGAGTTAAAGCAAAAATACAAAAAAATATAAAACATATAAAAACAAATACAAAAATATAAGATTTAAAAAAAAATACAAAATCAAAAAATCAGAAAATGTTTCACAAAAAGAATCTTCCTGACATGTCTCTTAGAATCGATAACATTTACGTACCTAGAAATATTGATTAACATTGACACGGGCGTGTAAATGAAGTTCGAACAGGAGTTTCAAATGCTTTCAAAACATGTCATTTCTAATTTTCTTTAATGACTTGTAATTGCTCTCAGATTGCAACTCGGACCCGATCGACAAAGGAGAGTGTACGTTTCAGTGCGCTTATCCTTAAAGTTAGAAGAGAAGTCTTTTCCCTAAATTTGATTTTTCATAAATGTTGAACATATATTTTTCAAAGAATTCCTAATGACAATTCATATCTTTCAAAATTGTGTGTTCAACAACTCCAACCCTCAACAAGTTTTTACAAGGACAATCTTCTACATTTGGTTTCATTTTCAAAATGAGTCACTGTTTGAGGGGGAGTTTTTCGAAAAACAATGTTTTAATGCTTTTGGATACTCTATTAATGCTTTGGGTATTTAAATATTTCATCTAATCTTAATAACAAAACTCTGCAATAATAATGACACTTAATAGATTGTCATGTTATAAGATAATTCTCGTAGTTGAGGCACATTTTTTCAGAATTTCCTCAATGACAATTCATATATTTCAAAAATTGTGTGCTCAACAATGTAACCCTCAATTTTTTTCATTTTACAAGTTAGTATCATTTTTTTGGTGTCAATCATATGTAAAATTTAGGGGGAGCAAACGTTATTATTGTTCCATTATTCATTCATGACTAAGAATAAAGGTTTTTCCACCAGAAATTTTTCATAAACAAATTTTAATAACAAAGGTATTTCAAAAACTAAGTGATTAGTATTTAAAAATAAAGGGGAGAAATGTAATTAAAATGTAGATCTTTTTGAAAATAATAAATGCTCTAATCGCTCTCTCCTTAATAAAGTGATTGATACTCACCGGAAAAAGGTTTTATGGTTACGATCTCATACCCTAACAAACATCTTAATTGCCACGACGATTCTGAAGTCATAGGTGGTAAGGTTAGGAAATAGTCCTTATGATCAACCAGGAACGGTTAGAGGGATTTACCCAAGGACACTCCATAGTTAGAATAAGCATCAGTCCTTAGGTTGATTAGAGAATGAATGAGATTTAAGGGGAATAATGTTGACTAAGATTGAGCTAACACTGGGAACAATCAACCAAGGTCGTTCCCAGTAATGACGTCTTGGTAAGCCATTGAAGGGTTTAAAGAATGAAAAGAAAGTTAAGGATAAAAGGCTAAAGAAAGAAGCCCCTCCTACACCTGTAAGGCAGAAAAGAACCGGGTCTCAATAGATAATCTATCAGTTTTAAACAAAGATGAATTTCTGATATTGAAGACGAGATCATGGACTAGTGATGCAAATGGCACAACCCTCCCTAGCCATTCGAGTTTCTCTCAAAAGAAACTTGTCTCATTTGTCACGGAGATACACACGACTTTTATTGACTTTCTCACTCCGAGTTAGTTAATATTAAATAGGTGGCAGTCTGCTCTAGCCTCCGATTACTAAAACCAAAACGCACTAATCGAGTCTAGAGCCAAGAGATCAATAAAATAAATCTCATTAGGACACATTCCATTACAAACACTTGTTAAACATCAATAAGTTCACAAGCTGTTAACAAGAGTCCTACGCATTATCCTTGTGATTTTGCCAGAACATCCGAGTGATACTTAAGTATTCATAATGAAGAGAAATCCTGCTTGAGCCAACATTAAACAAGCTCTTGGTAGGTGACTTGCGCGATTCTATATGAATCAAACTTGTGTCAACTGGAAAGAAACGATTTGTGCGATTCTATGTCCGAATCAAACTTGTCATTATAATGAAATGACGACCTTAATCAGATAGATAGTAACTATCTGAATTACTCATACAGTGTTTGTTTGACTTTGAAGACATTCTGGTAACGAGAACTAGCAAGCATGGTAAATCTAATAACATCTGTGTTAGAATATCCTTGTTGGAGGATCTTAGGCTTAAAGCTGGAAATCCTATCAAGGAGATTATTCTAAATTGAATCTATTTGATCACAGGTTGGTCCTCACGGAACCAAAGGTTAATCCAACCAAATCCGTGCGAATGACAAAGCCATATTCGTCCACACGCTTTATTGCTAACTATTTTATTTCAAAATTCATATAAAGATGGAGATGGAGATGCCTCATTCCAGCTGAAGTCGGATTCATTGCCACATGCTCATACACAAGCTACAAAGATATACTATAAGCATCAAGATTCAAGAATCATGAAAGCTCAAGTATTAAAGACAAAGACTTCCGCAACTCTGATATAAAAGATATTCAAAGTCAAACAAAGAAGTGTTCTTTGGGGAGATTGTTTGCCTTAGAAGCATTCTATAGGAGATTATTAGCCTTGATTAAGAAGAAGAGTTTACAAGCTTTCAAGATGATGAAAAGTATGAACATGTTGGTCAAGACACAAGATCGCAAGATGGCAAAGACGACAAAGACAAACAAGGAAAAGATTTAAAGATCTCGGAACTAAAGACAAAGTCAAAAGACAATGACAAAGGTTCAAGATCAAAGATCACACAACATGAAGGAACAAGCCTACAACAAGATAAAGACCAAGACAACAACTCAAGAACTCAAACGACAAAGCAATCTCAAGAAACCCAAGACCGTAAACATGGAAGCTTGGAATCATCAGGAAACCTCGCTTCGGGGGAGATTGTTAGCCTCAAACTATTGAGTCAAAGTAGGAATCGAGGTTTTTACTTAGTAAATGTTGTAATAGGCTAGAAACGGGAATTAGGCTCGTTAATTAATCTAATATTGCATGTGTATCGGGCTAAAGCCCAAAGTTATCCTGAGCCCAATCCACTAAGCAAAACCCACGGCTCAAGCCTTAGGGTATAAATACCCCTTCTTCACACATAGAGAAGGGTTGGTTGTTCATTTGTTACATTTTATTTCGCATAGCAATCCAAACACTCCTTTTATTCTCTCTCTCTTTTCTTCTCATCTTTTATCCTATTTTCTTGCTTTGATTATGGAAGTGACATGATATATTTTGGTTCTTACATTAGTATAAGATAAATCCACACAATGATATATCATAATATTATAGGCTATTATACCTCTTGTTTTTGAACTTTTTTTCTTATTTACATCCACAAAATAACATACATATCATTGTATGAATTTTCTTTTGTAAAATTTTGTGGATGTAATGTTACTCTTCTATTTTATGATGTCTCAAAATAAATGTCTATTTTGCGTTTTAAGTTTTAACCAATTAAAAATGATTTTAGTAGGTATGATAATATTTGATTAGTGGAGAATATAGTTAGTAGTATTTCCTTAAACTTTGTACAATATGGAAGTGAACATCTATTTTAATACGGAGTGAGTAACGCTTTACAATCATTTAAATCTTCAATAGGATATATAGATACACTCGTGGTCATGTAACTTTTTGTGCAATAGAAAATGGGGAGTGTGTTCGATACATAATTCATTTTATCCATAGAACTTGCAAAACTCTTTTAAATCAACCAAAGTTTAATAATTCTTATTTTTTTTATTTTTTATACACTTAATTTCGGAAGGTACTTTACATGTAAAATATTATGTTAGCTGATAAATAATATTCAAAACGAGAAATAATGTGGCTGCGCGTTGCGGCGGGGCGTTTAAGAATACAAATATTTTTGAACAACAAAATCTGAAACAGAACTTATGACTACTAAACAAAGTCATTCACAGCTTACAAAGAAAAAAAGAACATTTCAACAATGTTCCCCGCAACAACTAAAACCTTTACTTATAAATATAACACAAATAAAGTTGAAACAAATGTTAAACAACATAATCAGTAACTTATATCCGTTACTTGTACTAATAGCAAACTGTAGAAAACACGGTGTTGTACGGACTTTGATACCTAAAGAAGTAACTTTTAATACACATAAAAATGGAGCAAAATAGTCACGGGGAAAACGACGTCGTCTATTCTCAACCCTCACATTTCATCATCATTGAAGTTGTGCATACACATCCTCCTCAAGAGTCTCAAACCTTTTATAAGACGCACATCATGTAAGAAGCTATGAATCTTATCAGCAATCTCCAAAAACATAAAGTTCCAGAGAGACTGATATGAAGATTTCTAACATCTTACATGATGCGCAGATTCCTTGGAAGGTTTTTGCACCTGGCAACACATATAATTTATATTTGTTAGAAACCGAACATTATTAGACACATGTTGGAAAATAATTAAAAAAGAAACAACTGTAGACTAAGTAATTCCACCCCTGACTCATTCCCCTATTCCCCGTCCAAGATGTGTCTAATCTAAACTTATCTCTAGTCTATTAAACCACATCTAACATAAAAAAATCTCAGCACGTTATTACAAACCTAAGAACCCAAGCTTCAAGAGACGATTGAAGTAAATAATGATCATGATGCTAACGATGACAACGATCAAGATGGCGGATGCAATCTAATGAAAATATCTCTATCAAAAATAAAATGTGTTCAAGGTCAAGTCCAAAGAGGTGACTGCGATGATGATCACAACAAATGCAATTCACTTTTGAAGCGAAAGAGGGAGATCATTCTTCGGCATCACTTGAAATAAAGATTATGTGAAAGGCATGATGGAAAATCAAATAGACCATACCAAATGTTGATGGAAAACAAAAGACAATGCTTTGAAAGAAACTGCATAAGATCATCGGGTCTGT
>BQNB010050660.1:0-41405 GCA_026074375.1 Tanacetum coccineum
TGCTAGAATCAGGTTATCATGTAAGTTTTAGTTTACCGTAATTGGGATCGAGTTTTTATTAGGTTTTTTCCTTCGTTGTCTTCTGATTTCATACCAATTAATATATGCAGCTCCGCATGTTTGGCTCAAATATTTCAAAATGCTGAAAGCAGTCTTCGGGTTCAAACACCTTTTTTTCTAGCAATGACACCGCCACCATAACACACTTCAAGTCAGTCCTCTACGAATCCATGTTCACAAGAAGAACCCACTAACAAATCAGCTAGAAGAGCCCTTTCTTCAGACGACAAAACCAAAGGAAAAAAAAGGAAACTGATTAACAAACCATGCCTAAGTATCAAAAAACATAAGATTTATATAGAAAACTGTGTTATGTGGTTTTTGTGAAATGCTTACAAGCTAAATTTGGGTTGCGTTCAATATTCGTATTTTGTGGTTCTGCATTTAGTTTTCGCAATATGCTGTTATACAGGCAAAGAGACAGAGATCAGAATATGAGGTGCAGAGGGCAACACTATAAGCTCTGTTGGTGTTCATTGGACCAAAAAAATGCAGATACAAGTTGAGCGTCATTCTAGAAAACTAGTAAGGCACATCTTCTAAAGATAATTCGAGAAAGTTTAGTTTGAGTGACAGTTAAAGATAACTTTTTCTACTTTCCTTAGGTGTCGCTGACGACTCATAAGAGGTACTGGCGATCTTGCTACAAGCAGATTGATATGGAGGGTTATCTATATTCAAAACCCAGAGTAATATTATTACCTTATCTAATAATTTTCACATAGATGCAACCATTTTAACTTCAAGTCTATGCCTTCAATAGTGGAAACACAATAGGATGCACCAGATGGAATGAAATGGCAGCTGAATTCGACAAAAAAAGTTACGATGCCATGGAAAAGCCAGTCATAATAGCAGTCAGTTCGTGCCGCATGACGAAAAAAGCAGGTAACTTTAATATCTAACATTCACAGCATGAACACAAACACCGCAAAAAACTTTCTAAATATTGTGTAAATAACAGTATCTGTATATGCAGAAACATTCTAGAAAGTTTGAGTCTTGCATACGGACGTGTGGTACTCGAGAGTGGTTTTTCTATGCGGATCTCCATTTGAGGGTCTTAGGTAAACATTCAACCTCATAATAATTATCTCTAAACACCGATCGTAGAGGGTCTTTGGGGTTGCTTATTAAGGTTTTAACAAAAATGAATATCCTTATGTTAAAACTGAATAAACTTTTACTTTTGATTGCTTGCTTTAATCTTCAACTATGAAACATTGCAACTCGGCTTTCCTCATGAACAAACAGTTGTAAGAAATTAAAACCCATGCTTCTATATAATGTGTACAGAAGTAAAAAATAAGAATAATAGTAGAGTAACTAAAATTTGATAAGATAAAAATACTTTAGCAACATGGGGGGTATATCCTATGACAGATGGATAGTTCATGCGCTATATAAAGCATGCAGAAAGCTAGCTATAAGAGAAAGAAAAAAACAGACAATAGATAATGGGAGGAAGCTTGCTTTGCATAAACAAACGACAGTTTTCTAATCATAACAAAACAACATTTTCTACTATAATCTTATACTTCAAAGAAAACGTCAAAATAACTATAATTGTAATTAACTTTATGTCTAAACCTATGTTTTAATAGCGTTCTGTTAATTATATTTACATTCTTTAATATCTAAGGCTGAGCACGCTCTAAAAACCAGATCAAAAACCGATTTGGACAAAAGTCCGGACCAAAATGATCGGTCTGGGTTATTCCGGTCCGGTCCAATTAGTTAATAATAGTCGGTTGTGCGTAAGACCAAACCACATTGAGGACGGAAAATGAGAGTATGAAAGAAGGGATGGAAATCAAGCATGCCTTTAATGCAAGACTCACAAAAGACATAAAGTTTAGCTTCCGTTCATCAATAAAATGATTTTGTTTTAAGAGGTCTTATGCATAGTTGCATAAAATATTGACATTAACTAGATAATTTTTGTTTTATTTATTGAACGATTGAATTATACTCATACCAAAAGGTACTATAATCTGGATTGTTCATTGAATTCTATAAATTTGACATTACAATTATATTCTACACTTTAAGGCTTACTAATTTTAATTTATTTATACATCTTTACCTTTGTTTGTACATTTACATTTAAAGACTAACAATCTCCTAATAAAATGGCAAAATAGTCAGTGAAAGTATTTCTTTAATATAACTCTTATTTCTAGCGAATAGGAACACACTTAGAGATGTTGGGAAATATTATGAAAAAGAAATCAAGTTCAAAAGACTTGATAAAAAAATGAGCAAAACGGCTACATATGCATAGGAAACTATTCAGTCCCTATCAGACCTATCATTTTTTGTAGTGCTTCCTTATTATACATGGTTCCCTTTTTGTATCACAAACTCTCATCGATACGGTATAGAGTGTATGTAGGGTATAGCTTTTTTTAATCGGTTCAGGTATGTATCGAGTTTTTTTTGCACAGTTGGGGTTAAGTATGTGAACTAAATTTGTCCTATAGTATGTTTCGACTAATCAATTCAACTGGCTTCTCAAGTTTCTGATTTTAGTTGCTATGTCACGTGCTTTGTTTGACTACTCATTTCGTAAATTAGTTTCTCTTTTTCTTATATTTGTTATTCTTGCAGACCATTAAGAAAGGCAAGAGCGATTACTGGAAGTAGTTACTGAAGTTAAAAAAGTTTACACCGCATACTATGGACTATCCGGTCTCATTTAGGGAGCGTATGTCCACCAGAGTTGTCAACATGGAGTCGAGGGCCCTCAAGTGTGTCTCTTTTTAACACTATTTCATATATCTAAAAACAATATGATATTTGTTTCGGACTAGGTTCTCTAAGGGTATCTTCTAAAAGAAAATATGGTCATGCAAATGGTTTTGGTTGAATTTGGAAACGGTTACTATCTCACAAAGATAACTTTTGTTTTTATATTATAATCTCAACACATTAAATTAGTTAATGCTGAAACAGCTAAAAGAGGACAAACTCTGAAATATATTCTTGCAAGTGATTAAGGGCATGATTCAGTTTACTATACTTATTATTCTGTAAGCAAATATAGTCGGCTGTTCTTTGTTTCAAGTTCAGATGAAGATGTGCAGATTCCTTAAGTTGATGAGGGGTGCTTCAATTTGCACAAGAAAAGTAGCAAGGGACATGTTGGTATCTTGGGAAAGAGTTCTTACATTATAATTGTCAAACATAATAATGTTACAAATATTTTGTGTATTCTTCACAAAATCTTTTTCAAATAAATTGTATTTTGAAAATTTTTGAAACAGCTAGAACATTTTTGTGTATGGATTTTGGTAGAATATAGCAAGCGTCATCGGTACCTTGCACACTTTGTCTGACTTACATAACAAAGACTACCGCAACGAAGACGGAAAACCTCGCGCTCCGATGTGAAGCGCGGGTTAAAAACCTAGTTTATGTCAAAAACTCAATGCCAACATTTATGGAAAGAACTCAATTTTTAATTACTATAGTCAAGAATAGGGGTGTAATCGAGTCAAGCTGAGCTCGAGCTTGACAGGACTTGAGAGTGGCTTGAAAATTTTAAGGTAGGCTTGAGCTTGGTTTGATAGCTTGACGAGCTTTAATCATTCAGGCTTGATTTCGGCTCGAGTAAAGCTCGAGCTCGACTCAAAAAGTTTGAATTTATATATAAACATTAAATTCGATTTCTAAACTCATCAATAAATTCAAGCAAATACACGATAAGCTCAAGAGAAAATGATTTATACAAAAGCTTCGAAAAAATTAGTGTTTAAATTGTTCTTCTATAAATATTTAATTATTATATCAACATTTACGTTAGTCTTAAGGTTGTGTATATGAATATGTATAATAAAAATATATATGTACTTGAAGGCTCAAAAAGCTCGATAAAAGCTCGAGCTCGAGTTATTAAAAGCTTCAGCTCAGCTCGTTATGTGTTTCAAGCACGTTTATTAGGATTGGGCTCGGGCTTGAGCTCGGGCTTGAGCTCGATAAAAGCTCGGCTCGATCGAGTCAAGCTCGAGTTCGAGTTGCTTGATAAAAGATTGGCTTGTTTGCACCCCTAGTCAAGAACTCAATGCCAATATTCACTGAAAGAACTCAAAGTACTTTTAAAAAGCTTTTATTTATGTCAAGAACTCGATGCCAAGATTCATTGCAACTTGCAAGAACTCAAATTTAATGTATTATAGTCAAGAACTCGATGCCAACATTCATTGCAAGAACTCAACTACTAAGTATTATATATAGAAGATATATCGATGTGGTTTCATAATGAAAACGTTTGCATGCATATTGATGTTTCTAGTTGCATTCGAATCAATTCTCTGAGGGAATATATCCAAAACGATACTAGTCTAACATACGTTAGATATACCAACCAAGGTTTGATCGAAAGGATCGCTATCTATAAAGTTATTTCTTGTTCAACTAGCTTGTTACCAAGTATAAGGAAGCAGTGATGACGATGAACATCGAAAAACTATCAAGCAAATTTATAATACCCTTAATCCAACCCCTCAAACCCTCCGTCACCACAAGACGAGCTTTATTGATGAGCTTGCTCCTTTCATAAACCTAAGCATTGTTCTTTTCTTCATAGCAAATAGCAATACTGCAAAGTTTGTTTCTACGCTAGAAAAATCACTTGAGAAAACTCTAACACGGTTCCACCCTCTTGCGGGTAGATATGTTCATAAAGGTCAGATAATTAATTGCAATGATCAAGGTGCTGAGTTTATACATGCCCAAGTTGACATCAAACTGCAAGCCATTCTTACTGCCAATGTGGGTGTTAAGTTTGTTGATGAATTCATTCCATCCAAAAAATTCGCCATTGAACAATTCAATGACCCGTTACTTGCAATTCAAGTGACCATGTTTGATTGTGGAGGTGTAGCGCTTGGTGTAAGTACAACACACAAGATTGTTGATGCCTTCACTCTATGCACATTCGTTAATGAATGGGCTGCTATGAACCGAGAAGAAAATGAGAGTGAACTTACAGAGCCTGGTTTCAACTCTGCTTCATTATTTCCAGGTCGTTGTTATGGTCCCATTCCATTATCACTTACTCGTGATGCTTTTCCAAGCAAGTTATATGTCAGAAAGACACTTTCATTCAGCGAGACTGAAATCAAGTACCAAAACCAACCCTAGTGGACTGCACCGAAAATCAGAAGGCTAGAACTAGGGTTTCACCGAATTCGGTTGTACCGAATTTCACCAAACCCTAACCGAAAATCTCCAAACAAACCGTAGCTTGTTTCTAACTGTTGTCACGCCTTAACAACCTTTAAACCAACCCTTTGGATCTGCTATAGATGTCTTCCGATTGAACCACAATTCTTAAACCTCTTTTGAGGTCTATCAAATTTCAAACAGCCAAGAAAAAGGTGTACCGAAAATCTATAAACCCTAATTTAGGTTTATGGAATTCGGTTGAGTTGAAGAGAGGCGAGGAGAGATTTGTTAGCAACTAATTAGGAGAGTTGTGTGTTATGTGGGAGAGTAAATCAGCTAGGGTGAGGGTGTATTTATACCACTCAAACCCTAATCATGATAAGGGATCATAACACACTTCAAAACCTATCACAACTCTTCCTCTCTTCTTATCACCAATATACAACGAACATGGACACTCTCTAGAATCATCTAAGGCCGGCCACAACTCTTAGGACAGCCATAGGATTTTGTCTTAGTCTTTTTATGTCCAAATGGTTTACATTTAGAAACTTCTGTGAAGCATTAAATGCACTCTAAGTGTTTAACGTGTGTGCCCCCAATAGGCTCACACATTTCTAGTCGTACATGGCTAATCTAAATACCATAACCCAATAGCTCCCATTTGGGAGTCGGAGTAGCAGACTGCCCATATACTAACAATGAAAACGTCTAGCAACACTCACATTCGTTGTTAAAACTAGAAATGTCTGATATCAAGTTTCAAAAACATTCTCAGTATCATGGTTATGTATCTCTTTCTATTATCATCCCTTTGTTACAGATACCGTTAAACCATGGATATGGATCCTAACTCGTTCTATATAGTTTAACCATTTAGATTCTCGTTATAGAACTTAATACAGATATACCAAATGTAATCAAGAATCATCTTGCATTACCCTTTAGGTTCGGCCAAACAATTATCTGATTAATTTTGGAGAGGCGCCAATGGTATCATTCTGCACATATCAAGTGGAGGAACAAATTCTTTGTTGAATACAAGTGTTGTGAATGCTGCTTCACATCACTTCCAATAATGGCCTTTATAACTACCTTATTCAGGACAACGTTTGACTTAGAATTAAAAAGTAATATCCACACATACCAGAACTTGTTTGTATTCTCAAGTCTAAGGATGACTTAACTAACCATATTCAAAATATTACTTATGACAACGGATCCAAAAGTAAATAATCGAAGGTTGGGGTGTCCAACATGCATCCCTTGTGAATGACATATGAGTTTGGCGGGAACCATCCATATATTCAAAGAATATAACCAACACTCATATTTTCCTTATGTAACAATACTCCCATATTGTTAACTGCCATTGGACATACTTAGAAGATAAATCATTCAAGGACTAAATATGCAAATATAGGATAACAATTATTATATGAATGAAAACAAATACCAAGTATCTTTATTCATCAGAAAATAAAATCGTCTTACAATCCCATTTATCCAAATACTAATAAAACACAGATTTACATGAGACTACTAGCTGGAAGCATTCTAATATTCCTAGTATGTTCTGAATGCTTTGGAAAAGCTAATGCTTTAGTAAAAGGATTAGCTAAGTTGTCATTCATGTGAACTTTTTCTAACTTTATGTCGCCATATTCAATAACTTCACAAAGGTAGTGAACTTTGGTACGAAAATGTCTAGCACCTTTACTGATTCCTGATTCATTAGCTATAGTAATTGCTCCATTATTATCGCAATACATATTTATGGGTTCTTCAATTATGGGAACAACACCCAGCCTAGAAATGAATTTTCTAACCCAAACGGCTTCTTTAGAAGCATCATAAGCAGCAATATACACAGCTTTTTCATATGAAGTTGCGAAGATGCTTTGCTTTGTACTCTTCCAGTCAACCGCACCTCCATTTAAAACAAATA
Source organism: Tanacetum coccineum (assembly GCA_026074375.1). Classification (NCBI taxonomy): domain Eukaryota; kingdom Viridiplantae; phylum Streptophyta; class Magnoliopsida; order Asterales; family Asteraceae; genus Tanacetum; species Tanacetum coccineum. The sequence continues at coordinate 7,178 of BQNB010050660.1, forward strand.
CATATCCAGTCTGAGACTTGAGGTCATCAGCATCCGTCAGATATCCAGCATTAGTGTAGCAAGAAACCCTAAGCTCTCATTTTATATCTCCTCTGTAAACAAGAAATATATCCTTAGTATTCCTGAGATACTTCAGAATGTTCTTAACAGTAGTCCAGTGAAGATCACATGGATTCTGTTGAAATCGGATTGTTATGTTTTGAGCGAACGCAACATCAGGGCGAGTACATCTCACAGCATACATAATAGAACCCATAGCCGAGGCATATGGCATATTTTGCACGCTCTTCAATTCAGCAGGTGTTGTAGCACCTTGTGATTTACTCAGTCTTAGCTTTTCTTGCATAGGGATACTTCCACATTTAGAATTCTCCTTGTGAAATCTCTTTAAGATTTTCTCAATATAAGTACTTTGACACAAACCAATTAACCGCCATGATCTATCTTTGTAGATCTTGATTTCGAGAATATATGCAGCTTCACCTAAATCTTTCATAGCAAACCATCTTCCAAGGTAGGATTTTACATCTTGTAACATTGGAATGTTGTTTCCCATGATCAATATGTCATCAACATACAATATTAGGAAAGTGACACTACTCCCACTAGCTTTAAGATATACATATGGCTCATCACGATTTTGAGTGAAACTAAATTTCTTTATTTCATCATCAAATTGTTTATTCTATCACCTGGATGCTTGCTTAAGTCCATAAATGGAACGTTTTAGCTTGCAAACTCGGTTTAGAAATTTTAGATTGACAAAACCTTCAAGTTGCTCTATATAGACCTCTTCTGAGAGATGTCCATTGAGGAAGGCAGTTTTGACATCCATTTTCTAAATCTCATAGTCATAATACGCGGTTATGGCTATAAGAATCCTAATAGCTCTAATGTCTGCAACAGGAGAGAAGGTTTCTTCATAATCAACCCCGTAGGTTTGAGTGAAGCCCTTCGCTACAAGACGAGCTATAAAGGTGTGTACAGCTCTATCCATTTCGGTCTTCTTTCTGAAGAGCCACTTGCTACCAACGGCTTTGCCGTTATGAGGAAGATCAACTAAGTCCTAAACTTCGTTGTTTTCATGGATTGCATTTCTACATTCATAGCATTCAGCCATTTATTAGACTCAGTGTCTAACAATGTATCTTTATAGTTAGTAGGTTCATCAAGATCCCCTAACTCTGCTCCTCATCATCGATGTATAAGCACATACGATCTGGGGAATGTCGTGTCCTTATGGACCTGCAAATAGGAATGATATCACTTTGAGGTTCATCTATTTCTAGATCATCCTCTTCATGATGTAAGCTAGTGTCTATAAAAGGATGCGTATCTTCTTCTTGAATAATTTCAAGATCTTCTAAACTCCTACTTGCTTCTTGAGTTATAAGACTATTCTTTAGGAATTCAGCATTCTGAGCAACAAGTACTTTGTTCTTGGGTGGGTAGTAGAAAGAATAACCTATTGTTTCCTTTGGGTATCATACAAAGATACACTTAATAGACCTGAGTTCTAACTTGTCTGGCTTGGTAAGAGTATCTCGCTTAACAAGTGCCTCATAACCCTAGACTTTTAAGTAAGACAGCTTAGGGGCTTGCCCATGCCATACTTCGTATGGTGTCTTTTCAACCTTCTTAGTTGGAACCATATTGAGAATGCGTGCTGTAGTCTCAAGGGCATAATCCCAAAAGGACTTTAGAAGAGTTGTTTGACTCATCATGAAGCAAACCATATCTAGTAGGGTTTTATTTCTCCTCTCCGATACACCATTATGTTGTGGCGTGTAAGGAGGAGTACGATGGGCGATAATTCCATGATCCTTTAGATGATCCAGAAACTCTTGACTTATATACTCGCCCCCACGATCAGAATGTAGCAATTTTATGGTCTTACCGAGTTGATTTTCTACTTCTTTTTTAAACACTTTGAAAGTTTCAAACACTTCATGTTTATGCTTTAACAAGTAAACATAACCATAACAACTAAAGTCGTCAGTAAAAGTGACAAAGTAGTTAGCTCCTTGTCTTGACGTGATCTTAAATGGGCTACATACATCGGTGTGTATTAGTCCAAGTAGATTATTGGCCCTTTCCACTTGATGTGTGTAAGGTTTTCGTGCCATCTTTCCAGACATGCAAGGGACGTGATTAGTTAATATTTCTTCTTTACTATATATATAATATAATAAAATACAAAATATATAATAGTAAAAAAACAAAAACAAATCAATAAAGTAGCCAGGAGCAGTATAAACTATTCCCGGGTCGTTAATTCCCCAATGAGGCTGTGCTGGAAAATCGATACAGTCGAAGATTTGAGTTTGAAGGAGAGAATTGAATTGAGAGTGTGGAAAAGTCAAATTAAACAATAACAAATAAAAACGTTTAAGAAAATCCTAAAAATTACGAAATTAAGCTGAAAAACGGGAGCACGAATCCCGAACAAAGGGGGAAAAACCTAAAATCTTTAAAATTAACCCTACGAAGAAATTTTCACTTCTAAACTACTCTACGGGACAAATAACGAAGAATGAAAAAGACTAGACCGAAAACGGAGTTCGTTTGACCCAAAAACGAGTCAACACAAAAAACCGCACCCGGACCGCTCTTTAAAAAATGAAAAGTTGTAAAAATGACCCTACGAAAAGTTTTATATTTTTCCTACAAACTATATGACAAAATAAAATTTTCTAAAAAAGAAAAATATTTTTTTGATAATTTTTGTATTTTTTATGAATTTTTAAAACTTTTAACTAAATTAAATTGTAAAAAATACTAAACTATTTCGAAAAATTCTGAAATTTTTTCTAAAAATACTTTACACTATAAAAGTCCTACGAAAAATGAGAAACAAAAAATTTGCTTAACGAATAAGCCCCGAATAAGCTATTTACAGCTTATAAGCTTATAGCCCAAAACGCACATAAATACCAAAGCCCTTGAGTCTTTAACGAAAAAGACCCAAGGGCGCAGTGGTAAGAGTGTGTTATAAAAGGGGGTTTGTATCGAGAGGTCACGGGTTCGAGTCTTGCTCACCCGGACCTCTTGTCTTTCCCCCTTTTTTATTTTTCCCTAAAAGACTAGGTAGAAAAGTGCTAATAAGAAACAAAGGGTAGGCGGGGTAACTATAGGTAATTTACACATTATATGAAAACGGTACCCCCTGAACTTTAGGGAAAAATACAAAATAGACCTCATGCGACTTCAGCTTAATTTTAGCTTATTAAAAAGGTGAGGCATTCACACCTACAATCACACACAACCGAGAATAACAGCCACTCTACTACTACATCACTCTGACTATCGCGATCGACAGACATACTGCTATCCTCTCACCGTTCACTCTCTTCACAACAAAATCACCTTCGCTCACTCCCCCTCAATCTGACATCTTTCATCTCACACCCACTCTCACATACATCTCCGAAAACATATGCATTTTGCGAGCGAATCGTGTACGAGAAACCAACAAAGGACTAATACTCTCTTTATACAAAGTGATTTTGAGAGGGCTATAGATTTATATGCATCTTCGACTCTACATGAAATTAAAAAACAAAAGAAACTAAATGTAGATTAAGTTGTATACTAAGGATATCTACACAAAAATTAGCTAAGTTTTAACAAAAATAACAAGGAAATTGAACTTAAAAAGTGCAAGTTTTAGCTTAAAACTGAGATAAGCTTTTCTTAATAAGCTAAAAAGCTCAAAACTAAACCTTAACAGCTGAAAATTTGGAAATAAGCTATGCTATTGATCTTGAATCAACCTAGATAAAAGATTTTTCAAAATTACAACTAAAATTGAAAATCAAAATAGAAAATAAGCTAGAAATCTAAATGCTGCTATACTACTTTCCAGGAACAAATAAGGCTTAGCCTACAAAAGTTAAAATTAAATCAAAATTATGAAAAGTTTTGTGTAACTAATGGAATACTTTTGAATTTCTAAAAACCAAATCCTATCTCCTTATCACTAATGCTAAAAAGGTTCTAGAAATGTGACTAGCAACAACAGTTTTAAAAACCTTTATATGCGCTGCAATTATGCAAAGAATCAAAAAGTGCCGGCCAAGTTCAGGAAATAGAGCTTCTAAACCACTTCACCAAATGCATTTTAGTCTACATTGACAATTCTTGAACCATTAAAAAGCTATAAACACTAAATCCTACAATCACTTACTCAAATAAACTGTCCTGGTGCAAATGCAAGCTTTTTATACTCTAAAATTGAAATTTCTACCACTAACCTCCTGAAACCAGTTTTAAACTGATGTGGGGCCATTAAAATGACTAAGTCAACTAAATAGAGGAATTGACAAAATAAAAGTTGACACTTTAAGAGTCAAATGCAACCTAAATCCAAACACTACATAGGATTCTGTCTAAACCTAGAATTGCACTCAAAATCTATTTTCAGCTTATACTCCAAAACTTTATCATAATTCTACTTTAACCAAGACTAATGAAGCTATTCAAGCTCTTAAACCTGCAACTTATTATGATAAAATTCTTACTTTTGTCTACTAGCCTCATACTACTAAAAATGACAGAATCTAACTAGACTTACCTTTCTTAGTCTCAATGAATTATAACTCAAACAAACAAAGCATTTGATTCACAAAGCTAGCTCTAAACAATACGTAAACAAAAATTTAACACAAAGGAAGACATAGTAATAAGCAAATTGAATAAGCTGAATTCATGTTAAAATGAAATTTGCAAGTTAAAACCTGAGAATTGGAGTCTCAGAACTGGAGGTCACTCTTGTTGAGTGAGTGACCTCAAATCATAAACCTAAGTGGCTCCCTAGCCGCTAAACCTTGAGCATTAAAGCTCAATAAGCTTTTAAAAAGCTTGTAAGAATACTCGCTTTAATCACTCAAACATGCACTCAAATTCCTCAAGTTTACATGCTTTGACTTAAAATTGAACTAAAAGAGTAAATGAATTGCTTAAACACAATTTGACTGAATTTGAGCTTATGAACAAAATAATCCCAACAGAGCTTATTTGAGCTTAATGATAAAATACGGCTTATATTGAAAACAAAGAACAAGGAAACAGAAAATCTGAATGATATTACTCAAATGATGAAGTACAAGATGAAATAAGGAAAGTACAAGAGCTTAAAGCTGTTTGCTAAAAAACTTGAAAGAAAAATGCTTAAAATTAAAGAAAATACAAACTAAAAATTAAAACACATGCTACAACCCTCTGTCTTCTTCTTCTTTTATAAGATGGGAAGCTTCTTTGTTGTGTTTGTTTGGTGAGAGGAAGACAGAAAACAATCTTGGCCATTGATAGTATCTTGTGCTTCTTTTGAACTAACACCCGTCGTTGGATTGACCTTGAAAAGAGTGGGATTGCCAAATAGGGTTGTCCATGGGGGACTTGGGGTTACAGGGTAAAAGCTGGGTGGAAAACCCGTGACTTGGTCCTAGGGTCTTACAACCTCTCATGACGGCTCTTACCACACACAACCTTAAGCGCCCGCGCAGGCGACAACACACACACGCTCGCTATCAACGGGCGAGAAACCTAACCGAACGCGCAACACCGAAACGTGATCCTTAACTTTATCTCTATGCGCAGAAGCGTAATCCGACAGCCACAAATGATCGCGACAGCGCAACTCTCACATCTAGAACTATCTATATCATATCCGCTAGCGCACACCAACCTAGCCTCGCCAAACGATCCCTAAATCAGCTAGGCTCCTTACCGTCCCCCCAATCACCACATCCTACTGTCCAAAACCAGACATACCTCAAGCCGCACCCTACAAAACATCCCACACTCTATTCACATAACCGCAAGTAAATTTAGTCTCTGGACCGTACGTCTCATGACTGTTGTATGTGAGTATGGGACATCGCACCTCTGAGAGGTAAGATCTCTCTGTACTCAATAGATACTATTTATCTGAGATAACCTAAACACCCTTTATGAGAGAGCGTACCCTCAATTAGGCGAACGATCACCCATACATCTGCTCAGAGACCTCAGTCTCTCTCTCAACTCACTATTCTATCATCACCACACTCTACTACAAACTGACTTCTATCACACTCTAAGCACAACCCTAGAACGCGTAGTCACGCTAGCGCTAAAATACTCCTGACTCATACAACACTCTTCATACACACCATACTCACACATCTTCACCCCTGACAGAGCGCCTATCTAACCTTTAGAGACGCTCGAGACAAGATAGCCGCTATCAGTATATGCTCTGAGCGATACATGAGGAGATACAACAAAGAGAGGAAAGGTTATACGTAGTATAGGGTAGTCTGCACGCTCAACTATTAGAATAGAGACTTGCATCACTAGTTCACTACATATTACAAGATGCGCGGACTGTCGAGCCCTAGAACAAGCGCGAGATCGTCGCGCGTGAACCTCTCCTCCAGAATCCTCTAGACGATACGGCGTTACGGTACCACACTAATTTAGAATCTCAGCATACTAAGCACAACTGGACGAACGCTCGACGCTCTCGCGCAGAGACTGCGCGAGCGCGTAGAAGGGACGCCAAATGAATACGTGAGATGGCGCAACATTCCAGAGTCCGAACACAGGCTGAGACCAATTAGACTATAAAACACTTTATTACTACACCGAGATAATACACACTCAGTACCTTCGAACTCTATACAACCTATCTCTTAAATCTAACACACGCGTCTATTAGAGCCGACAAACTCACGAAAACAGACATGGAAGGCGCAAAGTCTCTATGTCTAGAACAAGCACTGTATTATAGCTATTAATTTATCTGGTAAGGGGAGATAGAGCGCTTTGTTTCTGGCAACATTACATTTTCCAACGAGCACTATAAGTATCTAATCACACAGGATCTAGGTCTCATAGATTTTCACAAGTAGGAGGTACACTAGCATTTTGAGGATAGTTCTTCAGTACTATTCTGTACAATGTCTTCAAGCAGTCTACTTGCAAATCTCTAACTACTCACTCTCTAACAATAATCACATAACTTTTCTCATTTAACACGACTTTATAAATAATAGATTTATATCTCGGATGTGTGTTGTCTTTTTGGTGGATATATATAGAGTTTGGTTGAGAAGCGAGATTAGATACAATGATATAGGCACACTTCTGTGCATAAGAGTCACTGATTCATGAGTAGGAGTAAATATACTCTACACATTTGACACAATCACACGATTACGGGGCGAGAGAGATCACATTATATGAACGAACATACTTTAATTAGCACATGCTGTATAGGCAAAGTGTTTTTGGGTTTGTTTGTATGCTCATGATTGATGGAGATCTCATCGGTACACCATTTTGGTTTTCGTTAACAACTTATTGGTAGTCTATACTCATTGATGGGTATGGAGCATCATTCTTCTTACACATTCTCAAGATACTTAGATACACATCACTATTTTGATCGTATTCTCGATCTTTCTACTTCTAGATGTGTCTCTTTAACTTTTGCGAAATTTATCCCGGGCGTTAGTCACAGTGTATGACATCCGATTCTCTTCATTATGTAACAACACATGATAGAATCTAGTACTATATTCTGCAGTGTTTAGAGTGTACTGTATGCGCAGTAGAATGGTTTAGTATACACGGTACATCGTTTACCTATATTTTTCACGATATTTCTGAGAGTCTATTATGTCACCGTATATTCAACTACATTTTCAGATCTACACATGGACACAGGTTTTGAACACTGACATTTACTACTAGATCACTCAACTAACTTTTCTTCATACTATTACTCTCTATAGTTGATGAGACGCGGTCTAGTCACAACTTCCATGTAGATGAAACGTTTAAATTTTTGCAAAAAGTTTACAGTCTAATGAGATAAAAGCTATTTATCACACACACCACTCAACCCACGTCTCACCAGACACAGAGTTCTCATCACATCATAATAATGACAACACAGCAGTATGTCTTATAAGCATCATTTAGAGACAGCTTTCAACAAGGACAGTCTCTAAGTGTCTTCTACATATATGAGGACAACCTCTACTCTGAACGAGATACAAAGTTACTTATACATAGACCAGATGTAAGGATAAGTTGTCAATATACATCTGTTAAGATTCTTAAGTAGTTTCATATTTTGTCACTAATAGTTTTACACACTCATTCTTCTTTGATACATTTGTCTCTCTAGGGGCGCGGTGAAGCGTGAAATGTCTATATGTTTTATTGAAAGTTGAATCTCTATAAGAGAGCTAGGGAGGCAGTGAAGTAGGCAGATGGTTTTCTAAGGTGGTTTTGGGTTTATGGTTTGTTTTAAAGTTTTAACACTCTTTAGCGTCAGTGAGTTTACATGAGCATATAAAACAGTGTAAAACTGTTTCACTCTAGTATCTCTCAGCCGTCTAGTCTCCGTGTAGAGAGTCAACGCGGAACTTTAGACCAACATAGACTAGACTATATCTCTACTTACTAATTTAAAGGCGTCTCTCTTACACGTATGTAAAGTTGTCACACATCTATTAAACACGAGAAGTCACAACACTGAATTTATCACAGTCAACTCTAGAGTATAAAGACGTGACATAGGAGTATATCACTAGATCTCATCTATGTCTATGGTCAAGGATAGAGGAGAGAGGTGGGAGTGAGGATTTGATGATATAGAGGATCTCTTAGTTCTATACAGAGTTTCTTTAGAGTTGTCTTCTAGTATACTTTAATACATTTCTCTTATGAGGGCCTTCTTAAATTTTGAAGTTAGGGGAAAGCGCGAGATCACGGCATTACTCAACATATTTATCAAACAGTTTTAAGGATTTGTCGTGTTTATTTGTGTGGTGGGTGGTAAGTTTTAGGTGTTTTGGGTTGTAGAACACATGTATAGATTATCAAAGTTTAGAGTAACACACTACACACACAAGATTAGGTTATCCATCGGATTTAAAGTTTGTATTTCTAATGATATCTGAACAATAGGCAGTTAAGTCGACGCGTCACATCACTACACAATCTGTAACACAGACACATTACACATGGGTCATTATAAAGTTCTCTACAGACTTGTCTGGTATTATAGTATGTTGATATTCATTAGTGGAGTGGCATCTATGGGTAGGTCACAGTAGGACTAGGAACTACGGGTGAGATTGTATACATGTAGAGGCACTCTATTTGTATGGAGAGATTGTGTGCTTATCAAGAGTCTTTGATATTTTATTATTAACTCAGTATTCTGGTTAGCGTCACATGTTATAGTGTCTTGACAGTTTTAAACTTCATGAGTCTATAGACTCTTACTTTTACAGCCGTTTAGAAGGTACAAGATACTCACATAGGTTACACTGAATTATAAAGGTTTGAAATTTTAAAGTTATTGTTTGCGAAGGTCTTTAATTAATTAAATGTGGGTTGACTTCTCTTTCTGTATAGTGTGTGAGGTGGTGTGGTGGATGTTAACACATCATATGCATAAGGTGGTTATAGAGTAAGGTATAGGGGGTGGTGTGTATCAGAATTGGGGGGTAAAATTTTGAAGTTTAATTTTGAAGTTTAAGTTTAAAGGTTTTTAGTTTAAAATTTTAAGTTTTTAAGTGACACACTTGTTTGAGCTAGAGTATTGATCTTTTTTATTGACTTGAGAGTGTACGGAGAGTGTAGGTCTCTATCTATATCTCTCAGTAGTGTCTGTTGTATTCTAATCATAGGTGGGGTCTGATGTAGAGAGATAGTTTGGATTCACACACTTCTAGTCTGAGAGATATCTCTCATCTGCACACTTTGTGTATACTGGGGTGAACACATATATAACTATTTAGATCTACTTGAAGTTATACACAATTAAGGCAATTCATCAGACTTCCAGCTGAGGCAGGATAGACAGAAGTCTCTTAAAGTTAGACAATCATATTCTATCAGTACGTCTATTTGGATATACACACACACTATCTCATCTCTGCACCACTCATAGAACTGATGACACACACTTTATGGAGTTCGCTATCTAATGTAAGGATCTTTAAGACAAGTTCTCTTTGTCGCTACAGGATCTAGAGTAGTATTCTAGCTTTCGTGATGTAATTATGTTGAACGTACGAGGATATGAGGAGTATTGTTCTTTGCTTAGTGGTGATCACATTACGTTATTATTTATAGTGGTGTCTAGTGGAGGGAGTCTTGATAACACACACACACACACACATAGTTGAATAACGATTCTAGTCATAGTTATGAGAGCACAAGTGCTCTATACTACACCGTCTTTCTACTCATTATTTTGAAAGTTTCAGTACGCATTTTTATACACTCTAGTATTGTCAGTAAGATTATCTCTTTCAAACAGGGATTATGAGTATCTATCTACAACACAAACATGTGATTCTCAATGTTCACTCATGAGACAGGAGTTTCAAAGAAGTATCAGCATAGGATTTTGAATCTAGATCATAGCAAGGAGATTAAGCGAGTACTATGCATATGCGAGTGGATAGTCAGTACAATTCAATTCACACAGTGCTGATTCACAATAGGATTGTGAGCACTGTTAATCTCAATGAGACGCACAGTGTGATAGACCTAGTAGTTTGCCACAGTATTTAACGGTAGTTCTGTAGCAGAGGTGTTGTAACAATTTGAGGGACACATGTGGTCTTTACAAGGAGGGATTTATGGGTTGGATTGGGGACTCACACATCATGGTCTAGAGGATAATCTCTCTTCTAAGTGACAGCATGTGAGGATGAGGGAGACACAGGACACATACATCTTTTTGATAGGAGTGTCTTATCTTCCTTCTGGGAGAGTCAGGGGGTTCTGTATGTGTAGACAACTCATACTAGAGGTGGAACTACTTATACTCTAAGTTTTTACGACGACTGAGTCTACTAAGACTTCTACAGTGTGGATGTTAATAGAGTTATGATGAACTGATTAAAGTGAACACAGCAATATAGGCAGCGAGTATTTTGGCGACTCGGTCCTACACCAGATAGGAGGGTTCTATGTTTAAAATGTGATAACAAGCATGAATTGTATCTTAGTTTTGGTGTGGAGCCGCAGCGTGAGAGCGATGAGAAGTGGGGGGAGGGAGGGAGATGAGACACTATCAGGAGAATAGGAGTTCTCTTATTATACAGGGGTGTGGTTACTAAACACATGTCACAATTGTTCTCTCTCTGGACATTCTATATAAAGGTCTATTATAAAGTTGGTACACTGCGTATCATGGGTCTTTCTATATATTCAGTTGTGGGTGCGATATGGGAGCTGACTCTATTAGGGTTAGGTATTTGAGATGTGCATGCTGAGATGATGATTGTGTAGATGAGATGATTGGAGAGCGGTTAATTTGCATAATATTCTTGGCCGCGAATTTTGAGACATCTTTGTAGTGATCAGTATATCACACGGAGTGATTATAGAAGGGCTATGAGACTCTCATCTTTTCTACTAACATGATCTTTATACAAGAGTCTCTAACTCGTCTCACAGACCAGGATTTAGCAGACGAGTTTAGAACATGAGTTGGGTAGATCGAGTTCTTCTGGACTAATGGGTGGGGAGAGAAGTAGCGGTGGAGGTGTGTTTGAACTAGAAGTCTACGTGGTTGTATACTGTAGTGATCTTTATAGTGAGGTGTTATCATATCTGGAACACAATTCAGAAGTTTGAATTATGAACTATATACTTAAATATTACTAGACAATATCTTAACACTCTTTAGGAGATTGGTACAAAGTTTTAAGTTTAGGTGAGTATAGTATAGTTCACACTCTCTTTATGACTCATGATTATTCAACAGCGGATTTCTGCGGAGTCACATGTAGTAGGTGTGCGAGACACTTCTACTCTATCATATGGGGAGGTGATGTAGGTCAACAAGTTGGTAGATGTATACTAGGACTATTGTCTTAGATGATATCTATATGACTCATGCGGTGGGTTGGTTATGTTTAAGTTTTGGAGAAAGTTGGTGTTAATGGTTTTAAAGTTGGGTTATAAATGATTTTATTAAAGTTGGGGGAGTTGAGGTGGGTGGTGGTTGTTTTATGGGTTGGTGAGTGTGGGGGATTTTATGGTTGGTTGAATGTGGTTTTGGGATGTGGGTATTTGGATGTTAGTATGGTGGGAGGAGGGGGGTATAGGGTGTGGGTGGGTTGTTTTAGTGGGGTTGATGGTTTGGATTGTTGGTTGGATTTTGTGATGGTGTAGGGGGTAGGTGGGGGTGTGGGTGTATTGTATTGTTTTATTTGTAATTGGTTGATTGGGATTTGTAATATAGTTGTTATAAGTTTTAGGATTGGTGGTTAAATTTTATAAGTTTAAGGAGGAGGAGGGTGAGGGGTGGGTTGGTTGTATATTTGGGTTTTTGGTTGTTGGGGGTGTGTTTTTTGGTGTGGTGTGTGTGGTGGGGAATGGTGTTTTGTGGTTTTTTGGGTTTGTTTGTGTTTTAGTTATGGGGGTAATTTGGTTTGTGGTGAAGGGGGGGTTGGTATGGAGGGGAAAGTTTGTTGAGTGTATGAGTTTGGTTTTGTGGGGGGGGGTGTATTATAGTGTGGGGAGGGGTATGGTTGATTTGGTGGGGGGGTATTTTGGGGGGGGGGAAGTGGGGGTGTTGTATATTTTGTATGGAGTTTTTAAGGGGTTTAGGTTAAAGGTTTTGTGGGGTGGAGGGGTTGTTTTGTATGGTTTGTTTTATTTGTTGATTTGGTTAATTTAGTTTAGGTGTTTTTGGGGGAGGGAAATTTTTGTGGTATTTGTGTTGGGGTTGTTTTTTGGGGGGGTGGATGGTTTTGTTTTTGTTAGGGTGGGTGTGAGGGTGTTGGGAGATTTTTGGTGTTAGTTGGGGGGTTGGGATTGAGGTGGTTGTTTAGGTGGGGTGTTGGAATTTTGTAATTTGTTTTTTTTTGTTTGGGTTTTTGGGGGGGGGGTTTAAAGTGTTTGATGGGGTGGGGTGTAGAGGGAGTATGAGGAGTGTGTTTTGGATTGATATGAGGGATTTGGGGTATTGAAGGGGGATGTATGATGGATTGGGTGGTGTTTATAAGTGGTTAGTGTGATGTTTTTGTAGATGACATCATCTTGGTTCACAAAAAAGTCCTTGTGTATAATTATTTTGAAGCAAATATTGCACAAAAGGTCCCAGATGAATTCAATGGGAAAGAGCTAACTTTCTTCTTGGGTTTTACACAAAGTTCCCCAAAACAGAAAGAGGTGGAATCTTCATAGCCCAGGAAAAGTTATTTGTGGAAATCTTGAAGAAATTTGGCTTTTCTAGTGTAAGGACAGCCAGTACTCCTATGGAAACCAATAAGGTTTTAACAAAAGATGAAGATGGTGAGGATGTTGATGTCCATTTATACAGGTCAATGATTGGGTCATTAATGTACCAACATCCTCCAGACCCAGATAAATGGTTCTCAGTTGTGCATGCTCAAGATTTCAAGTTCAACCAAAAGTTTCCAACTTAAATGCAGCAAAAAAGGATCTTTAGATACCTAAAGGGTCGACCTAATTTAGGCCTTTGGTATCCTAAGGACTCTCCTTTTATATTGGAAGCTTTTTCAGATAGTGACTATGCAGGTGCCAGTTTGGACAGGAAATCCACAACAGGAGGTTGTAATTTCTTGGTTCAAGGTTAATCTCTTGGCAATGTAAAAAGCAGACTGTATTGGCTAATTCAACTACTGAAGCTGAATATATTGCTGCTTCTCACTGCTGTGGTCAAGTGCTTTGGATCCAAAATCAGATGTTAGATTATGGATACAATTTTATACAGACAAAGATTCTGTGAATAATAAGTGTGCCATTTGTGTTTCAAGAATCCTGACTACCATTACTAAAGACAAAAGCATATAGAGATTCGGCATCATTTTCATTATGAGAGTCCTATGAAAGATAATTGATGAGAGGTCAGATACACACTGATAATAATTTATCTTGATTTGTTCATAAAGCTTTTGATTGATAGATTTAATTTTCTGGTGGCATGCATTAGTAGCGTAATCTGTAGCTCTCTGCATGAACTCAAGGGGATGTTTATGTGTATAATGCAGCATTATACACAAGTACTAATTGGTTATGAAGTAGGAAGGAAACATGATGACCAGTTACTTAATACTGATGGCTTAGATTTCTCTATTTAAAGAAACTAAGTACTGCTGGTACAAAGAAGTTTATACTGAAGTCCTTGGTTAGGTGCTGCTTATTTGTCAGGGTGGAATTGATGATTGACATGTTTGGAGATGCACTTTAGTAAGAATTTGAAGCTTAATCTTATATGCTCAAGAATAGTACAGTATGTTTTTGGGTTTACACAGTTTTCTTAACTTTTATTCATATGCTAACCTTATGATAGGATCCTATGAATTCTCACTTGTTCTATATAGTAATTTCTATGTTCTTGTGCCGAATAGAGGCATGTTATTGCATAGTTATTAGAGAACAAGTTCATACTGTTAGACTAATATTAATACTGACAGGCTAATATTAGTACTGTTTGTTACCGTTAATACTGTTGGTGCATAACCAAGCACCTGTGGGTGAAGGTTCAGCAACACCCCCTGAACCTCAACCAACATCCTCTACTTCATAAAAAAATGTTTCTAAACTTCTAATAGAACCACTTCAAACTTTCACAACCAACTTTTTCTTGAACCTCAAACTGAAGCTCACATTGAGCAACTACTCCCATCTCCAACTACATATCAAAGCAAAAGAAAGACTCAAACACGTAGGAGAACCAAAAGGACACTAAGTTACCTCAGATTAGTGTACCTCAAGACCTTGAAGCAGATGAGGCTATCCATAAGGAGGGGGTGACAGTGTGGAAAGGGCTATCACTACTGCTGCAAGCGATGCAGCACAAGACATTGATAACATAATTAGAACCCAGACCACGGCAATGCCTAATGTTGACATTCCTTAGGAAATGGATACAGGTGGCAGTCTCAGGCACCAAGATACCATGGGGGTGCTCCTGCTAAGACTAAGTTTGAGAGAGTGCTTGAAAAGCCTAATGAACCTCCTCTCTTAGAAGGTCACACATCTGGAAGTAGGGAGGGCAGGATGGAACATCAATTTGAATTGACGGCTAATGTACCAATCACACTTCATGATTCACCTCTCCTAGGAGGTTACATACCTAAAAGTGATGAGGATAGACTGAAACTACAGGAATTGATGATTATGTGTACAAAATTGTCAAAACAGGTGCTTGACTTGAAGAAAGAGAAGGATGCTCAAGCTTTGGAGATCCTCAGATTAAAGAAAAACGTCAAGAGATTAAAAAGACAAAGGAAGTCAAGCACCTCCCAACCAAGAAGGAGGAAATACATAAAAGTTGAGTCTTCAAATGATGATTTGAATAAAGAGGATGCATCCAAACAAGGGACGAGCAATGACACGACAAAGCAATAACAAGACAAAGCCAATGTTATGCAATTGCTGAAATGGAAATTGCATGAAAATTATGGAGTTCACACTCTGTTTATGGATGGTACACCTATGGAGATTAATATGCTAGTAGAGAAAAAGTACCTACTGATCAAGGAATTATTACAAAAGATGCTGAACTTGTAGTTAGAAGCTGAAGAAGAAAGTACTATGGCATTTAAGCTTATCAAGTTCATCAAATCAATGCTTGAAGAGTAGTAAAATGTTTGGATACATCCTCCTAATGACCAAGATGCTTAAACTGAAGAAACTTGATGATTGAAAAGTAAATATCAAGTTTAGGGGAGGATTGTTGGAAATTTTGAGTTACTACTGCCAGTACTACTTTACTACTGCTGGTTCAAGATTGATACTGCTGCTAAAGACTAAAGAAATAGACTAAGTAGTTAGTACTGCTAGTTATATTAGTTAGTATTGCCAGTACATTATTAGTACTACCAGTATAGTTAGTACTGTTAGTCTTATATAGTTAATACTACTATTATGATATGCATGAGTTAAATTAAGAATAGATATGCATTATCATTATACGCGTTTTGTAAGCCCATTAGGGTTTCCTTAGTGTATAAAAGGAACCCTACGACATAGTTAGAGATATACATCACATCATATCAGTCTTTCATAGTATTCATAGCTTCAAGGTTGTAAACCCTAACACTGTCAAAGAGTGTTTTGTAAGTAATATATTGATAGCATATTGTTTTTAGTTGTAATTATTTTGTCTTACAACATTACTATTATCTTCTTAAATGGTAAAACTAGATTTTCTCATAGTTTATATCATACACTCAAAGTTTCAGTCTTAGTGCCTTTGAATTTATCCAAGGATACTAAACCTTACATCAAGCTAAGGAGTTCAAGATCTGTTTATTGGGATCAACAGAATTTGATGAGAAATTGGAAATACAATTTTTTCTTGAAGTGTGGCAATTCAAAAAAAAATTGTATTTTCATTCTCAATCAAATTCTTAGAAAAAATATATTTTTTTAAAACATATTTGTTCTATTTAGAACGTCTGTGTAGAAAATACAATTATTGAGCGTGCATGTATGGTTTTTTTGAGAGTTCTCGTATTCTCAGCACTTAATTGATGCTGAACAATAAGTCCTCCATAATATAATATATATATAAATATATATATATATATATATAATATATAATTATAAATATAGTAATATATATATATATATATAATATATATAATAACTTATATATGGGTAACTAGATTAATATGAATTAGTGACTCAACGTCACCTCAAACATGGCAAACTAAAATGGGCATGGAATTTTCCGAAAATGGTATAAAAATTATGTTTATGTTATAGTTCAAACTAGGAGGTTTTGGTTAAATTCTATCCTTACCAACCTTAGCAAGCTCCTTTTGTTTTTAACTAATAAGAAACAATAATGAATATAGTATAACATTATGTATCAAGATTATACTATACATGATAATTGAATTTGATATTATCTAAATCCATAGAAAATAAAAATCAAACATTGATTGATGTTTGCTAAAACACACATCGTTTATACCCCATAAAACACTATTATTCGGACTAAAAATGCTAAAATATGGATAATTATCTTGCAAATATGTTTGTTTTGTATTTTTATGTCTTGCAGGTAAAAATGATTGAAAACGGAGCAAAAACGGGTAATTTCGATTTCGTCACGATCAAGAGTGCCTATTATTCAAAATCAAGACAAAGTCGTGAAATGTTTCCAGACACCCATTGGAAGTAGCGCTAGAACACCTAGGGACGAGTTCAGCTGGTAATACTCTGTTCTTATAGGCAGCCCGTAACCCACATTAATGACCGCACCAGCCCATGAATCGCTATAAGCCCATTTAAAGCCAACATGAATTAATATAATGTATAAAGATTGGGTGATGATAACATGATGTTAGGTCATGTGACATGAAAATTAATTCATAGTTGCTCACATGATAGAGCACTCAAAATGGGAGAGCGAATAGAAGATGGACACTTGGTGTAGAGAATGTTATAACTCAACAAATGCAATTTCAATGTGAAGAAAAAAAGACCTTACGAACGAAATGGTTGCGTTCAAGTTAAGCAAATACAAAGGGCCATGTGTCACTCGTCCACCGTCTAGATCAATTTTTTTTTCATATCAATCCGTGTGACATTAAAAAAAAGCAATGTCAATAATGGCCCAATTATCACACCAATGATTGTCCAATATTTAACGTTTTCACCCCTCTCACACTCCATAAAAGCAACACGCTCCCCCTTATTTTGAAAAAAGTTAGGATTTTAGTTTTTTTTACTTTTCTCTTCAAATTTTTTAGCTTATTTCAATAAGCTGAGCTTATTATTAGATGTTAGGTTAAGATTTTTATGTACAAGCTAATGTTTTAGCTTATAGTTTTCAGTTGTAATCGTTGTTAAGAATTTTGTTTTTAAATAAAATTTGTTTAGTTTTCAATCATCTTCTATCTCTCAATATAGCTTATTTTCTAATAAGCTCGAATCCCAAGCTTATTTCCTCAGCTTATTATTTCAAAATCATTTAAAACATTTAAGATATGGATCCATAAGCTCTAATCAGCTTATTTTTCTCATTCCTAAAAGTTTTAAAATGATTTAGACTCGATAAGCTCAAATAAGCTAGTTTTTAGCTTATTAGTTAGCTTTAGTTAATCTATTCTTTTCAAATCCTCATTAATACAGATTTTAATAACTCTTATAAAGCTTATTCAATTATTGTAAGTTTAAAATTTACAAATCCATTTTTATCTTTTTTTTTATAAAACGAAAAGTAAAGAAAAAGATGTTTAGCTTATTTGAATTCGAATCTGAGTTATGGTTAGTTATAGTTTATTAGAATAGTGATTTCAGCTTATTTTGGAATTCGAAGTTTGTTACGGTTTGGCTTATTACGGTTTGGAGCTAGAGCTTATTCGGTTTAGTTTGTTGGGTTTTCGTTTGACTTGTTATCTTAAATTGTTGTCTCGTGCTTACTTTATAAATAGATCCATTGATTATAGCAGCTTATTTTTAAGTTGGCTTATTTGTCTAGCTTAATTTACCTATATACTAAAACGCATCATGGATGCAGACAAAAGCTTGCCTTATTTATGGTGGGCTAATTTTGACCTATATTTCCCAGTCACATTTACACCCCACTGCCCAAATTTCGAGACAGTCCCTCCCATCCATGTTGTAAATATTAGTATACTTGCCATATGTTAGTCATAAAACAGTCTCCAGAACCATCTTTATCACTCGAGAGGTTCTTCTCACCTCCATCATCACCCACCTCTCTCTCATCCCTGGACCAGTAATCCATCAAACCACAAACAAAAGTAATTAGTTTCATTCATCATCGCCAATTCTAGAGCGACCCACAAACCCAAAACTAAAAATGCAAGAAGAACAAAATATTTGAGGGGTTATGCGCTTATCACGATGAAGAAGAAGATGGGAACCGGTGCAAAATCAAGAAACACAAAAATAAGATACCAAACTCTTTATACAAAATTCACTCTTAATTCTTTCAACTCTAATAATTTTAATAATTGTAAGTTTATAAACCTTAATTTGGGATTTTGGTTTTTATACACAACAATTTAGGTTTTTTTCTTTAATTCAATTGATGCAAGTTTGTGGGTAAAGGAACTTATTATCTTTTTGATTTTAATTGTTTGCAGCTTACCATGGAAGATGCGAAAGTGAAGTAGTGGTTTTTGGGTCGGTAGTGGAGAGAGGAAAAAAGGCGAGCCCTAAGTTAGAAATTTAGTTTGTAAGTATGTGTTTCCATAAATTTCTTTCAATTTTTTGGCAGTTTTCTATTAGAGAATTTTTGTGCTGTATGGATTCCATTTTTGTTCTTGCATCTGTAGCTTTTTGTGTCATTAAGTTATGATGTTGATTGATCCTTTTGAACCTCATGTCTCCTGTATTTTTGTTAAAGCTGAGTGTTTTTAATTTGGCTGTAGTGAAATTTGAGGCGTCGCTATTACAACTTCACAACTTCAAGTGAATTGCCGAGACTGATAACAATGAGGAGGTGAGCATTTAGATTTTCAGTTTCAGCTCATTTTATGTGTTTGTAATTAGTTTAGACATTTTGAGTAATTTGTATCTATTTGGACTATAGGATTTCTATACAAAGGGTTACGATGTGGGATTTTAATTTTGATGCGTTTTTAATTATGAGTGTAGACAATAATCTAAATTTCTTTCTGCTCACAAAATAAATAAAAAAGTTTATTATTATTGATGTAATCCTATTGGCACTATTTACTATCCAAAACGTCTAAATAACTTTTTGTTCTTCTTTTCCAGGAATATTTGGAATTTTTACGAAAGTTTTGAAAATATATTGACGCAAGCGATGCACTAACACGATTCTTCCAGACATACAGTGATTCGACCATCTTCTACAGAGGTGCGGTAATCAATCTGTGTGGTTAACAATATGGTTTCAATTTAAGGTAATTATAATCTATGTATTGATGGTTGTCTTCTATTTTTTTAGGTTGATAGGTTTTCCTTAAGAAGTTGGTGTGAAAAATTTATGTTTCCCAGGTTTGTCTTTGAGGATTATTTATTAATTTAATTATAGTTTCGATGGATTTTGGAAGTTTAATGGTTTTCATAATTTACCGTATGATAAAATTTTACAGGTGCCTACGCACCATTGTCATCGCACCCCTCCCCCTCCATTGCACCCCTACTGCTAGCTTTTGATGAAAAGATTAGCTCATAATTTCATTTTTGTGATCTTAAGGATGAGTTTACTTAGAGATGGGTGATTTTGTGTTTTTAGTATATGGGTTAGGTTGAAAAAACTTATCTTTTAGACTATGATGTTTGATGCTTAACTTTTTTTGGTGTTTTAGGTTATGGGATGTGCTTAAGATTTTATCTTTTGGTGTTTTCGATAACGGGAGACCACAAATTAAGGGTATGTTTTCGTATTTGTAATTCGAGGCTTATGAAATATAAGCCATAATTAGATAAGCTCATAGCATTGTTATGTAGTTTTTCCAGGCTTAAGTTTTTATGACATATAATAAAAGGTGACCTTATTGAAACTGAGCTGAAACCACATAAGCCATAAGCCTGCTATATAATTCGAATTTTGCTCCCAAGTCTCCAAATAAGATGAAAAAGATCAGGGTTTTCAAAATATAAGCCCAGATCAAATAAGCTTGAGAATGCTTGGAATTGCAGTAAGTTAGCCTTACATTACCTAATTCTGCAAAAACTTGACAAAATCTTGAATAAGACTATTGTAAATCGGCCTCACAGTCACAAATGAGAATGGGGATGGTTGTGCTTACGTTACTGTTACTTCATTTTGCAGGTTTCCTTGTGGGGGGTAACACTTTACTCTTTGCAAATATTTATCGATCCATGAATTCAGTTAGAATTTAAATTAAAGGATATGGATATCGAATAATTAACATGAGAGTATGCTAAATTCGATTGCATAAAATTATGCATACACTAAACCAAAAGCACCCTTAGGTTCCATGGTCACACAAATAATTAGGAAAGACCTGGGAGACAATATACATGGTTTGGCAAATTCCCTTCATCGTAAAATGTGTTCGATATGGTTAGGTTTTATTGGTATCTCCATATGTGTCGTGTTGACAAGATCAAAATGTCTACAAAATGCAGGTGATAGTAGCATGCTTTATTGGATTTACAGGAGAAACTACGCCACCGTACCATTCAGTAGTTAGTTTTATGGTTTCACCCCCCCCCAATATTTACTTATTCTATCGACCAGCAAAACTGAAAGATTCTGCGTTTTGTTTAGATAATCTTATAAATGGTTTCATGAAAGATTCTGCATTTTTTATCTTTAGATTAATTTATAAATGGTTTCAGTTTGGATCTGGATTATAGATTTGAAATGTTTTTGAAATGGTTTCATTATCAATGCAACACAAAACCAATATTGTGTCTTAACATTTTGTTGAATGTGTTTTAATTTAAGGTTGGTCAAGTTATGTTCAAGGAACAAAGACAAACCTTAGACATGTTGGAGCAAAAGTTCTAAGAGAAGCTCTTCTAACTTTTCAGAAAGTATTTACTTATTAAATCATAGAACAATAATGAATACATTTGCAAACTTTAACGACTACATTAGCACAGCCGGCATTGTTTTCCCAAGCGTAATGCAATTTGTGCAATAAACTACATTGTTATTCTTTCATTATCCTTGGCTAAATCAGTTGATATATATAAACTAATAATGTGAATCTTACGAAGCCAATACAGGATATGGCAAGTATGCATTCAAAAAATGATGATCCAAGTCTTGAAAGCACACGGTCTCATTCGAATTCATTAGCCATACTACGTGTCCAAGCCTACTAAAAACATACTAAAATATTGAAAACACACTACTACTTGAGCTACATATGTTTCTGAGACTAAGTTAGCCCCCGTCGCAACGCGCGGGTAATATGTCGACTCGTTGATGATACAAATTCGACCTGCTTTTAGATAAAATAGGACGTGTTTGGTATTGTTTTGAAATCGGGTCGTGAGTAGCATTATTGGGCCACATTTTTGCACTTGGGCTGCGTTTGATTTATAAAAGTTAGTTTATGCCTGCATTGAAGAAGTAAAGTTTGGCCTATGTTTGATTTATCTTGGGTGATGATTATTTGGATTAGACTTTAAGTTGGCTTCAACTCGAGAATAAAAATTAGCAGAACTAATAATTGCCAAATGTATTGATAGATTATGACTGTTATAAAACTTTTAACAGTTTAATTTGTTTTTAGTGTGCTTTTGGTACCATCTCGGGTCTACTCATGAGCGCGTGAGGCTTTAAGGGTTTATTTAGCTAGACCGAATTTGATTATTTGTTTTAGTTAAATAAATTGGGTGGCTTACGTTTATTTGTGGCTCTTCATTTTGGTCCAATTTTCTATCCTTTTTCAATACATTAGTAATAATGTTTTGTTTTGCTCATTTTATTATTAGCGAGTAGTCTATATGCTTGTTAAGTGAAATTAGGGATTACGTAATTAAGTTGAATTTAAAAAAAGGTTTAGAGATTAATAATTTGTCAGATTATTTAGATTTGTAAGTTGATTATTTGAAGGGCAAAATCCAGAAAATAATCAAATGACACATCTAGTAATTATTTTCTTTTTAAAAGTATCTTTTCAAAATTAAAACCCAACGTTTGTGAGAAAAGTATCTTTTCTAAAAATAATTCGTTAATAAACCTAAATTCACACTTAAGGAACTTTTCTCATCACTTAGCAAGCATATTTGTCATTTATATCTTTTAGATCAATATAATCTTATAGTTTTAAACCTTAGAATTAATATTAGTTTAATTTTTAGTATAAAAATAGTTTAAAACCAAAACCAAAAACTTGAATACAATCAAGCTCGATTTACAACTTGAACGTAGATTCCCATTCGACCACTCACGAGGAAAATGATACCGTGTTGATTACTTTTTATTCTTACCTAAGAATAATTGTATTAATACCTAGCTTGAGCGTATACGTAAATGTATTTCTGATAAATATATATTAAAATATATATAATATATATATATATTTATATATAAATATATAATATATATATATATATATATATATATAATAATATATATAAATATATATATATATATCTACTATATATAAAATATAAAATTATATTTGAGGGTTTATTTGATAAACGTGTATGAAAATGACTAATATCATTGATATGTATCAAGAGTCATCATCATATTCACATTCATATTCATATATCCTATATAGATTACGCTTTCCATCACATACACGTATTATCATCATCCACTTTTTTCCTTTAGCTTCAATAAACAATAACACGTAAGCCTCATTATCATATACTTGTTTTGCTATTTTATGTATGTTTATTTATTATTCATGTGGATTTTGCCTAAAATATGATGTTGAATTATTGTTAAGGATTCTATTAAAATTTCTTACTAGAGGAGTGGTGGGCAAGTCGCATGGGGCGGATTGCAATCCAACATCGATAACGACCTTCACCAAGAGCTTTAAAACATGCATTGTTAGTATGTCTTCGTTGTATAGACATGGATATAAGTAAGCCTCCAATGATGGGCTAAACTGTACACAGATAGCAAAATGCCTGAGGCAATGAGTTCCTTTCTGTGGACAAAGCATTATTAATTTTTCATAACTTTCACATATCATCATTTTAAGCAACATATAATTGAGACTTATGTGTTTCAAGTATGTTTAGTCTATTGGCTCAAAACCTTTAATCCAATCCAGAAATACTTAATTCTATCTAAACATGGCAAACATGTGTAGGTCAAGCATACTTAATAAAAAAAATACTACGTTTGTGGTTTAGAAATGGGTCGGTTTGGCTTGACGGTTGATTGCAACCTTTTTTTTCTCAATTAGACTTTTCTCAAACAATCAACATGTAGAGTGTGATTACAGAAACTATAATATCACATTAATCAAGCAATAAAGCGCTTTAGACCAAAGGAACCAACGATAAAACTCAAGATGATTGATTGAACATAATGTGTTCCTCTCTACAATTGGCATACTGATCCTTATACTTGCCTATGTGCTCATGATTTGTCTGTCTACAATGTTTGCATACTGATTTCTTGTTATATCTTTGGTGACTGTTACGCATATAGCTGTTGCGTACACTGCATTAACTTAAAAGTACAAATCAGTAAGAAAGGTATTGCTAGCATTCTTTTTATAGGTTCCTAAAACTTTGGGGTGAAGGCCCTTCTAATTTAGTTTTTACGATGTTCATTGCAAAAAAATGCTCACATATTAATTACTTTGGTTTTGCAGGAGTTCCCACCTACGAAGCAAATTAGATGTCCAACTTCGAGCAAAACCTCTCAAGGAATACCATAACATTGTTGATATATTAAATGTCGGGTATTAATGAGATTTACGAGGACGGAGGTATCTGATATCGACACTTCATAGATAACTGCTTTTGCCTCATAATGTCGAGGATTACGTATGAAAGGTGAGAAAGGAAAACTGTAGAGATTATGCTGATTTCATCATCTCATACATGAGTCGTTAGCTTTGACAAATCCTAACATAAATAGAAAATTCAAATTTTATAAGGAACTAACAGAGAAAAGGACCAAAAATAATACATTTTGAAAGGAAAAGAGCGGTTTTGTATTACGAGGGTAGAAATCTCATAAATTTGGCTATAAAGGAAAATTAGGTTAATCTACTATACCCAAAGGTAATTAGTTATGTGTTGTACTTTGTATGCAATTCATTATCTAAACTTGATTTTGACGTTACAAGTTACAATAAGTTAATGATCAAAAATGTATGGAAAACCAGAAGGGGGTTGAATAGTTACCACTTTTTAATTACGGTTTTTAAAGCGTTTATAAAAATTCTCAGATCGACTTTATGTGAATTCAACACTTGCACAATATGAACAATATACTTATCTAAACAATCAATAGGATAGTATGAAAAATAATGAAAGACAAGAGATAAGAGTAGAACAAATCAAACCCACAATGCAAGGATATAAGTGTTCGGTAATTAAGCACCTCTTCGCCCTAACTCCTACTCCTCGAGCACCTAAACTCTAGAAGTTTTCCTTTCACTAAGTCAACAAGCTCCCTTATGGCAGAGAAAACTTACACAACTTTCGCTTATGATTGAATTTTTGACCCCAAAGCTAGAATCGAGTTCTAATCTTAGCTAAACTAATCTACCTACAATAAACTTCACAACTCACAACACAACTTGACTCAAACAACTTGACACGACTACACAACTTCTTCACACTTCACCAAGCCACTACTATAATCACACCTAACTAACACTACTAGGAAAGATCACCAAGATCTAACTATACTTACAACAATCACCAAGATCTAACAACTACACAACTTTACAAGATTTACAAATGATTTACAAATTATAATGGATGCAATAAGATGCAACAACCCACAAAAAGGAGTAAATAACTTCTTACACTTGCACTTGAGGAATAAGCTATGGATCACTTGGAAACAATCTTTATATTATATGATCAAAAGATTTTAAAAAAAAAAAAATGAGATGTGAGGCTATTTTAGAACAAAGAATAAGTGCAAAAGGTGAGAAAATCATAAGTAATAAGGCCAAGTATTTATAGGACAAACTAGAGCGTCAGTCTATGGGCGGTCCCCTTAAATAGGTGGGCGATCCCCTTAAAATTAAGGGGGCTGCCTTTGTATTTAAGGGGGTCGCCCTAGACTGGCGCTTCCCTATTTTGTCCTTTTGTGTAGGGAGAATTTTCTAGAACTTTCTAGCCGTTTTAGGTCTGTAAATTGAATTAAATGTTTATTTTTGAATAAAACATTTCTTTTAATTGTAAAAATATTTGAAATGTTTATAAAAAAGAATTATTCCAAAAACATTTTATAAAATGTGAGGTTTAATAAAAATATTCTTGTGATCATAAAATGCATTAAGCATTTATTTATTCATGTAACCTTTAAGTGGATTAATTTTGAAATGAAAATTTACTACTAATTACTTGTTTACGTTTAATTTTACGTTGAACGTTTTTATATTTTATGATTATCAAAACGTAAAGATGTGAAAAAATATTAGTAATGTTTTTATGCATTATATTTTTATCAACAATCTCCCCCTTTTTTATGATTACAAAATTTAAACTCATTAAATGTAAAGTTATTTTTAAACAAGTATTTAGTGAGTTTCATGTCATTTATCCCCCTTTTTGTAGAATCAAAAATACATCGTCGAGAATTGCTAGTTAAATCGACGGAATAAATGCTCCCCCTTGATGTGTGCTCCCCCTTATTCGAGGGCACCAAGGAATCGAGCTATGGTTTCTTGGCTACAAAAACGAGTTAGAACAATACAAATATTTCTAACATAAGGAAGGAAAACTATGACAAGTGCAAGCAAACATCAAAGCAAAAGAAAAATACTTCATTCATTTAAGACAATGTGTGTGAATAACACACAAGCATACATAAATAGAAAAACAAATATGCTTTAGAAGCATATTAATACATAAAGAAAAATCCTAAATAGCCATAGAAGGATTTTTGACTTGCTTGCGACACAAAAGGGTTTGACGATTATTTATAGGCATATTATGAGATTAGTTGTGTGTTGATGGAGAGTTTAGAGCGGAGGCGGTTGTGGAAGGGTAATCTCTTTGAACTCTAGGTGGTGGATGAGGTCGAGTGAGGAGGAATTCAATCCAATTGATATCCTCACTTAAAGCAAGGAATTGTTTTTGGGTGAAGATGCAACAAGGGCAATACCCAACATGGGTTTCAACTTGGTTGATGTTGAGGGTGTGTGGTAAGTTTGGAGAGTAAGGTGATGAGGGAATGTTGTTTTGTTGTTGAGTGAGATGCATGGCTAAGAGGATAGATAGGTCTTGTAGTTGATTAATGTCATCAACTAGGCTTTCTCTACTTGGAGATAGAGGTGGTGTGTGTTGAGTTTGGTTGTTACTTTGAGGTGGAGCTTGAGTGTGAGCAATATGTGAGTTGATGGGTGAGATGGGAAGTGGAGGATGTGAGACAACTTATGGTGATGTGGGAGTGTCCTTAATGTAAGGATTTGGTAATGCTTGATTGGGGTGATTGTTTTCTTGAGATGGTTCATGATGAGGAGTGAGTGGTTTTGGTATTGGTGAAGTTGTATTGAGCACATTTGATGTGTTGCAAAGGTTTGGTTTCTTCCTCCAAATGGGTTTCACACTCATTTTGGCAACCCTTGATGGTTTGGATGTGGGTTTGTTAGGAGATGTCATTGGTGGAGATGATTGTGATGATGATGAATAAGGATGTATTTATAGTGGAGGAAAGGTTTAAATTAGGACAAATGAACATTCAAAGGATTAAATCCAAGAAATGTTTGTGAATTTAGGGAAACAGTAGCTAAGTCTAGAGGGTGTTTGGTTAAAAAGAAAAGAAAAATACTGTTTTCCCCATGTTTGCCTAGGCCGGTCCCCTTAATTAAGGGCCAGTCCCCTTAAAATTAAGGGGGCCGCCCTTTATGAATTAAGGGGGCGCCTACTGGGATTTCCTAGATTTCCCAAAATTTGATTTTTCTCAAAAAAATTTGTGAGGGTTTCTGTTTTGGTGGTTAGTTTACAGCAAGTCCATCCTTTTATGGCAATTAAGGTTTTTAGCACATAGCATTTAAGCATTCAACATTCTATATATATATGACAAGATGTAGGACAAAACTATTTCACATAATTTTAGCATATACTCATATATGAATTGAGAACCAAAAAAATGAAGAACATATATAAAATAGTAACAAGATATGATGCACAAAGAATTTTTCTTGTCAAGAGGGCTAAGTTAAGAATGAACTAAACTTATGTGCAAGTACTAGTGTGTGCCTAAATGCGACAAATGTGGAGTAGCGATTATTTCGACACTAAGACATGCAAAACCTAAGAAATAATCCAAATGCTCCTTGATTTAATTTTGTTCAACCAAGATTGTCGAAAAATATATATTAGATTATATACTTTTCACAACAAGTAAGGCAATCATTATGCATATGTGAAAAATGTTTTTAGCATATCTTAACAATATATAAAACTTGATTTTTATGTGCTCCTAGTTGTGAGAAGAACTTTTTAGAAAATAATAGATTGGGATTATTTTTTATATGTATAATGAGATATGCATTAAGATAGAAGAATTAGTAAAAGTTTGTTTATAAACTTTTCTCAATCTTGTGTTTTTGTGTGAAATAGAAGCCTAGACTCAGAAAGAAAAAAAATTTGTCAGTGGGTGGTCCCCTTAAAGTCTGGGCGGTCCCCTTAAAATTAAGGGGGCCGCCCTTTATGAATTAAGGGGGCCGCCATCTGTTTGAAAAAATTTCTCAGGATTTTTGTCAAACAATTTTTTTTTGATGATTTCTTTATTATGCCAAAAACTTAATCGATTTGTTGTCGTATTCATCATTCCTAGGCCTAGACGTATGTAGTTAAATGGCTCACGTTTAAGTGGTTTAGTTAGGATATCGGCTATGTTGTCTTCCGATGTGACCTTTTCTATAGAGATATTTCCTTTTTAAACATTATCGCGAAGGAAGTGATGACAA
Source organism: Tanacetum coccineum (assembly GCA_026074375.1). Taxonomy (NCBI): domain Eukaryota; kingdom Viridiplantae; phylum Streptophyta; class Magnoliopsida; order Asterales; family Asteraceae; genus Tanacetum; species Tanacetum coccineum. The sequence continues at coordinate 35,728 of BQNB010050660.1, forward strand.
ATCTCAATGTGTTTTGTTCGTGAGTGTTGAACGAGATTCTTACTTAAGTCTATAGCCCCTTTGTTATCACACATTATGATTGTCGTCTAACCTAAGCATAAGTCTATGGATCTTATTCATCCATAGAGCTTGTTGACATGCCTTTCTGGCGCTTACGTATTCCGCTTCGGTTGTGGAGATGGAAAGAGCAGTTTTCTTCTTTGAAAACCACGATGTTAGACAACATCCCATAAACGTACTATTGGTTCCAACTCTAGATAGATCTTTACTGCCTGTTAAGGATGGTGAATAGCCTATGTAATCACAAGCTAAACACAAGAGAGACTCTTGCTTAGAAAAGCTAATGTCTACGCGGAATATAGACACAAAACTAAAAGAAGAAACAGGACTGATAAAAAAACTAAAAGATACCTTCTATGGATTTCTATTAAAGAACAAGAGAACTTGTGTTTTCTAGATCTCCTCTATTTTCCCTAAGGCCGTGGGTTCTTTCGATAGTGTTGAAACCCTAATCAGATCGACTAAAAACAGGTGAGAATATTATGCATGACTCTTCCTGATTTAGCTCATGCATTTTCCATCATCTCTAACTAACTAAAACCTTATCCTGGAATAACTATTTGACTCTACCAGGACTAAGTACTCTACCAGTAGGAACTAGACTTAGCCTACCAGGACTAACTATGATATAACTTACTAGCAGGAACTACATTACCCAGCAGTAGGAACTACTACTCTACCAGTAGGAACTACATACCTACTAGTAGAAACTAAGTATTACAATTATTCCTAACAATCCTCCCCTAAACTGGAATTTGACTATGTTAATTTCTAGTTTCTAGATAGATCTTCAGTCTTGAACCTTGAGGATTGAAATATGAACTTTGCAGCAACATCCAATCTGCTTGAGTCTTGACTTGAATACCTTCAAGAAACTAATGATGAGGAAAGATGATCAGTGAGCAGATATTGTGTCAAGCAGATTAGTCTTCATTCTTAGAACCATATAGTTTGCAGTCTGCGTAGCCTTGTTGAACTTGAACATCAAAAGTCAGCAACATTGAAGAACCTTCAGGAAATCTTGAACCAGCAACAGACTTTGGAACCACCGCCAGCAAATGAGTTAGACATTGATAAGCTTTACCAGTGTAGCTACTCACTCTTGGGCTAGCTAATCCTTTGGTGGAATCATGACATCACCCTGGTGAATTAGTAACCAGTCCAACTCTTAGAACATGAATCATTGGTGAATTGGAATACCCTAATGATTTTTGGCAAATCATCACAGCCATAAACGGATTTTATATGTCTTTACCTGTAGCCGTTTGCTCAGGACTAGCCAATCCTTTGGTTCCCAATAAGGGCATTATCCATGGTGAATTGATAACCATTTCAACTCTCAGCAAATGAAGCATGGGTGAGTGAAAGACCCTATAGTTTTGAGCAAACTATTAAAGGCTATTCAACTGATTGAGAGTCATCACCAGAGCCGTACCAACTGGTGAATCAACTTTTATCTTGTATGTGAGTCATGGTGAGTGGAACACCGTTGGTGTGTGGTGGTTAACCAACACCCAAAACCCTGAAAATATTTACTTTATGGACCATGTGTGCTTAAATCGAAAAACTTTGCACCACCAAAGACTCAAAAACTTATTTGAAACACTTTTACCAAAGGCTTGGCAGTTGCCAAAATCGTTTATTCCAAAACTTGTTACTAAAACAAAAAGTGATAACCAATTTACAGACAAACTACACAAATAGAGTTATATATCAAAATACAGTTGGCACATCAAAAAAGTTTGGTAATATACGATAGGTTACAAAGTCCATGTATCAAACAGGAGAAATTGGGAAGAGCAATTTGATTCTGATGATTCGATCAATTGATCAGCAGTATCTGTCATTGGCCCACAAACATCCTTGTCAATCTCCAAACTTGTGCTTTTGCATCCTTTCCATGATATGCTCTAAGAGAGGATAAGATACATCGCAAACAGGTACAACACCTATCCAGAAACCAGTTTTTCCAAAGACATGAAACATTGGAAGAGTATACAGCCTTCAACTTCTAAGCTGCCAAATATGTGTTTGATTTCCAATCGAAAGAACCCTTACCACTTCTTGAGAATCTATACAACACCTGAAGATCACCCCATAACATCAATCCAGCACCAGCAACAGGATGGTTTTCATAGTATTTGACCACCATGCCATACAACTTCAATAGATCCTGTCTATCCACCATATGAAGGATCTCCTTTAGAGTGGTAAAATGTTTAGTACACTGATCCATCCTATAAAGAGCATTAATTTCTCCCAGAGGAGTGGAGATCACCTCCTAACCAGCAAGAGCATACCAAAATCAGTAATAACCGGCAAGACCTAAGAATTGGCGAATCTCCGTTAGAGTCTTAGGCGAAGTCCAATCCTTGATAGACTCAATCTTAGCGGGATCTACATGAATGCCTTCACTATCAATCACGTGTCCGAGAAACTGTACTTTCGAAAGCTAAATTCACACTTGGAAAATTTAGCGTATAATTCCCCCTCCCTTAATAGTTTTAAGATTTGCCTCAAATGTTCTTCATGTTCTCCCTTAATCTTAGAGTAGATCAAAATATCATCGATAAAGACAATTACAAACTTATCCATGTATGGTTTGCACACTCGATTCATCAGATCCATGAACACCGCCGGTGCATTAGTCAAACCAAAAGGCATTACTTGGAACTCGTAATGACCATAACGATTCCTAAACGTCGTCTTTGGAATGTCCCTTTCTCGAACTCTGAGTTGGTGATAACTAGACCTCAAGTCAATCTTTGAGTAAACACTCGATCCTTGCAGTTGATCAAACAAGTCATTAATTCTCGATAGTGGATAACGGTTCTTCACAGTAAGCTTGTTCAATTCGCGATAATCTATACACATTCTGAACGATCCGTTTTTCTTCTTAACAAACAAAACCAGAGCTCCCCAGGGTGAGGAACTAGGTCTTATGAATCCTTTATCCGCAAGTTCTTGTAACTGGGTGGACAATTCTTGCATTTCAGACGGTGCTAGTCTATACGGGGAACGTGCTACAGGTGCAGCTCCAAGGACTAAGTCGATTTAAAATTCAACTTGTCGAGTTGGTGGAAGTCCTGGCAAATCTTTTGGAAAGACCTCTAGAAAATCCCGCACAATTGGCACGTCCTCAAGTCGCTTCTCCTGCAACTTATTTTCCACCTTCTTTTCGGTAATTTGTGCCAGAAAGACATGGCACCCCTTTTGATACACTTTTGAGTTTTTGTGCATGAGATGATGCTCAACCTCGAGTTACTCCCACCGTCGCTTCTATCCCTTGGATTATTAATATCTCATTGTCGTAGGGAACACGAACAATCTTTTCGTCACGTACAATCACATCATGGTACTTAGATAACCAATCCATACCGATAATAACATTGAAACTATCGAGTTCTACGGGCATTAAGTCGATGTTGAATGGGTGGTTTATAAATTTTATGGTACAACCTCGAATTACAGAATCGGTTCCTATCATCTTCCCAACAGCAAACTCTATAGTGTAATTAGTGTCTAAGGCAGTTGGAACGATGTCATTTAGAAGGCTAAACTCCGCGGATGTGAGGCTTCTATCAGCTAGGTTCTATGTACATGTAATAATTGCGTCCTTTGCTTTAACTTCAGGTCCATTAAAAGTTTCGTCGGTACCAGAATCTCATAATCTTTATAATTATATCTTACTAAAAGATAAGTCAATTGAAGGAAATATCCTAGTTTCCTCTCATGGATGGTTTTTAGGTTTAGGCTATATAATGAAGTAGCAAATGTAATCGCACTGGTTTGGAATTGTCCTAGGGTGACTGGCGGTGTAACTCGATTTCTCGGCTGAAGGCGCAGGATAAGATAAGGTTGACTCCACTTGTTATGGTTGTGTAAAACTCTACTTGGTTATAGTGTTGGCTAATTAGTTTCTATACCCAAAATGGTTTGAAGAAATCTAGGATACATTAAGAACTTTTTAGCATTTCCTATGTTACTAACCATCCCCTTAAAAATGTAGCTAGACCAGTTAAATTTTCTCCCATCAGATAGACAAATAAGAGCAACAGCAAGTGAGCTACCAAATTGATCCCAACTACCAGACTTGGTACTGAGACAGTGAAGAATGGTGTGGACCAAAAACCTCCATTGAGGTGAAAACTTGTTCTTGTAAAAGGTTAACTTGCCTTCAGTGACATACCCAAGGTTATCCATTCCAGAATAGATTTCCGCAATGGGTAAATCATCAATACCACCATCATCAGCTAATTGAAGTTGACTTCTTACTGAGTCCTCAGTAATGGTGTAGGGAGTCTCATCAATGGTAGCTAGGATAGCTGGGGGACCTAACTCAGGAGACCTGAGTGTAGCCGTAGACCAGAATTGTTTGACTAATGAGTCAAAGATGATGGGGTCATTTGTGAGAGCATACCTTATGTGAGAAGCCCTCAAGAAGTCAAGAACCTGATGATAATCATCACTGCCTTTGGGTTTTTGCAAATAACCCACTTTGTTGTGTTCATCCCTGTATCTTAGTGCGGCCATTGATGATTTTGAAATAGGGTTGAGATTTTGTGCTGGTTGTTGATCGCAATGAGAGTTGATACTGGTAGAGAGTGGTAATTTAATTTATATAGAGTAATGATCTCAATTTCTATTGGACCGTTTGGAAATTAGGGTTTTATGGAAAAAGTAACTGTTAAAATGTGAGAAAACAGTAATTATCCATTTAAGTAGGAAACCCTTTGACGAATTAAATGCCAACAATATCTCAATGGTAACTTTTAATTAAGATAAAACTCAATTTAATCTACCAGCACGAACGGACATAACCAGCACAAAGAAAAGTCAACCAGAAGGAAAATTAACATTACCAGTAGGAAGTGGTCAACCAGTAGGAAAAATGGAAACTACCAGTAGGAACTCTGGTAACACCAGAGGGAACACTTGAACTACCAGTATGAACTCTTTTTCATCAAAATAAGGCCACCTGGTCCATGTAGAACACTAGAAAATCACTAATCCACCCTCTTGAACCATTAGTCTGCAAAAGGTGAGGCCAATACACACAAAACATATACAATAAAATGGAAAGGAAAATTAACTATCAGAATGAACTAATTACAGACAAGCAAGAGGAACTAAAACTACCAGTAGAAAAAGTTAAAACTACCAGGAGAAAAATACAACTACTAGGAGAAACATAGTGTAGCAGGAAAAACTAAGTGGTAAAAAAAAATTAAAAACCAACTTGTTAGAAATTTTTTACTACAACAGTCCTCCCCTTGGACTCAAATCCTCCCCTCAATCATAGTATCTATGGATTGAGCATCCCAATGTTAACCACAAGATGAGTAAACCTAGGCCCATCAAATGCCTTGGTTAACAAATCAGCCACATTATCATCAGTATGTATTTTAAGCACTTGAATAAGTTTCTTTTCATTAGCAAAAGTCACTTTTCCTCCTTGAAATTCTTGAAAGTCATCCAGTCTTTCCATGTTACATGTCATACTTCTAGAACAACCACTATCAAATATCCCTTCATCTTCAGCATCTGAATAAGGATTTTCCTACAATATACAACATGGGAAAAGTTAGTGTCTAAGGGGGACCCAAGCTATTTATGAC
>BQNB010050661.1:0-41404 GCA_026074375.1 Tanacetum coccineum
TGCTTTGTACTTGAGATGATCAATCAAGTCACGCCTCCGGACACGTGTTCCGTCCAGGCCCCGTCTGGGGGTGTGACACCGGAGATGATTGGAGTGACTAATGAAAAGGTCGCCGTCGCCAGGGAAAAGCTTAAGGAAGCTCAGACTCGTCAGAAGAGTTACGCCGACAGACATCGCAGAGCGTTAGAGTTCCAGCCGGGTGAACATGTTTTCTTGAAAGTATCACCTACACGTGGAGTCAGGCTTTTTGGTATCAAGGGCAAGCTTAGTCCTTGTTTTATAGGACCATTTGAGATTCTTGATCGCGTTGGTGAGGTTTCCTATCGTTTTGCGTTACCTCCTCAACTATCTCATGTTCACAATGTGTTCATGGGTATCATACTCAGATGTTACAGTATCATCTCTTCAGTTATCTCTTATCCGTGTTCCGATCAGTATCTGTGAGGATCTATCTTACACGGAAGAGCCTGAGTCTATTCTAGACCGTCAGGACAGAGTCATGAGGAACAAGATGATCCTTTTGTCAAAATCCTTTGTAGGAATCATCCCGAGCGGGGAAGCCACTTGGGACGACCGAAGGAGTTATTCGGGACTTCTTAATCCTCATTTTCTTCCTTGATCTGGTTGTCATTTTTCAGTAGTATCATGTTTCAAATTCGAGACGAATATTCTTTTAAGAGGGGAGAAGTTGTAAAAACCCTAAAATCAGAACTAGCTGCAAAATTACCAAAAATGCCCTCTATGTCAGAAAATTTAAATAAAAGCTTTATGAATAAATTCAATCAAGTGTTATAAATTATAAAGTACATAATGTGACAAGTATAAAATTTATTATAGATTAAAATATCTTAATTATGCAAGAAAAATATTTATTTCTTATATTTAAGCATTTTGCCGAAATTATTATAATTTAATTACTTATATTATACAATTAAATATCAAAATAAAAAACTAGAGAAATTATAACAGATTTTTTAGAAAAATTTAAATCTGATTTTATACCCTTTAATACCAAAAATCACGGCACCTTCTTTTTATATATCTTTTTATATATAATTTTCATTTGTAAATATCTTAAAAACCATTTCCAAAAACTAAAACAATTAAGTGGCGGCTTCATAATTTTTTTCAAGGCAAGGAACGTTTTTTATAGGGTTCTTGGTGAGTACATAAAAGGGAGCTAAGAATAATTATTGGTTCATGGTTTGAAAGCTTGATTCGATTTATGGTGTTCTTTTGAATTCGAATACCTAGTACGAACCTCAATTAAATTCATAAAATCATCATAATTCATTCAAGTATTTTTATAACTATTTTACATTATATAACCTCTGATATGTTAATGATAAAAATTACCATGAAACGTTATTTTGATTTATTAAGCTTAAAACATGATTCTAAACCCTAATTAATTGCTAAGTATTGTATTTCGGTCTCTAAAAATTTTTATACTTTCGATTTTATAATTTTTAATGACTTGTATTATCATGTTATGAACCAGATAAAGGGTTAGAAAAATTTGTATAAAGATTTAGATATATTTGGGTATTTCTAATTCTTGCGATTTTGGAAATTATGAAAGATATATTGAAGGAATAAATTGGAAAACGAATTGGGGTTAGGGTTTTTATATTTTTTCCAGGTCCAATGCATGCTAATGAATGTATAAAAATTATGAAATTATTGGGGGAAATTCAAATTAGGGTTTTGTGCATTTATTGGTTACCCGATTTGTGTTTTAAAAGTATAAGGGGGTGTTTTGTAAAGTCAGAACTTTGGGTCGGATTATGGAATGTTAATGTAATGTATAGATTCTGTGAAAAATAAGTAGAGGGCTATAAATTGTCATTTTGATATTGTTATGGTTAAACTGATTAATTATATATAATATATATATAATTCGAATTGTATTTAAAACTGAGGGACTAAAAGTGTAAGTATGAAAAGTACAAGGACCTATGATCAGGTAATTGAAGTATTTAGTATGAAAATACCATATTCTGATATTATAAGGGCTTGTTTTTGCAAAAATGGATAATAAAGATCATGTTTAATTAAATTAATAAACTAAAAGGACTAAATTACGTAAATTATGTAAGATCTAGATTTGGATGTAATTACAGACATAAAAACCTGCTCATTGATAGAAAAATGCTATTTAGAAACCTCAATTTATAGGATAACTGCTATTTATAGAAAACATGCTATCTTATAGAAACCTGCTATTTATAGAAACCTGCTAATTATAGAAACCTGCTATTTATAGAAACCTGCTATTTATAGAAACCTGCTATTTTTAGAAAGTCTATTTTTGGGAAGTTTAATCGGGAAAGTTATCATTTATGGAAAGTTAATTAAGGAAGTCTATTTTGGAAAAAATTACTATATTAGAAAGCTGTGCTATTTTTGGGAAAGTACCCACTATAACAAGAATACTAATCATGAAAACTTATTAATATGGTATATGTTTATCATGGAAACGTACTAATCAAGAATCTGCTAATTATAGAAAGTTACTAAAAATAGGAAAGTTACTAAAGAATAGAAGTTGCTAAAAATGGAAAGTACCTTAATCATGAACAAGTAACTTATATATGTCCTTTAACATGTAGATCACATTATGCAGGCAGTAGGTTCCATATTCTTATCCATTCATATTTCCGTTACTGCTGGACATAAGGTAAGGATATTCCGTTTCTGTAAGACATTTCTTTCTTTTCTATGATTCATCCCCAGAACTGCTATGTTCCCCATTTTTGTCTTTTGCCATTGATCCTTTACATGTTTGATGTCATGACTTATTTCTATTGCCCGAGCTTTTATATATACGCATGGACCATGATTTACACATTGACTTACACTTGTGTGTTTCATGGGGTACCATGACCGTGACACTGAGGCACCTGTGTCAGACTCTTTTCGCGTTTGAGAGTGATTTCACGCGGGTCCCTTTTCATGTTACCAGATTATATTTCATGTTTTGGCCATTATTATTCAGGGGCCGTATGGGTGCATCATATTTTACATGTTACACGTTCATGGTGTTTGGGTTTTGGTGTTGTGCTCTAAATCCATTCACATTGGAGCTCGATCCCTCCATCATTTAGTATAAGAGTTCACTCCCATCTATTACATGTTGAGGCAGGCCCCTCTATTATTTGCATGTATGCACGAATTAGGTATTATGACATGTATGATTTTATGAGCTCGTGGGCATTCCTTGTTATTATGTCTATACTATCCATGATATCTCATGAAATCTTTACTTCGTATTACCTTGACTTTACAAACTTATTGCTTACATTGTTATTATATCCGTTCACTGAGCGTTATGCTCAGCCGTATTTCTTTCTCTTTCTTATACGGCAACAGGATTCATACTTATTGCTTACATTGTTATTATATCCGTTCACTGAGCGTTATGCTCAGCCGTATTTCTTTCTCTTTCTTATACGGCAGGTATCTAGAGGGAGATTGGGCTTGAGAGAGTGTGTGCTTAGGAAGTGACCATTTAGCTTCCTTTCTTTTTATCGCAGACACTTTGATGTGCTATACTATCTTGGACACATGTTTTAGTCCTTTAGACTTCTTTTACGTTATTCATGTTGATCTCATAATCGGGAGCCGATGTTTGATTCCGGCTTTCCACTTTGTTCTATATTATCATTTATGACTTTATGCCTTTATTATGCTTTGATATGACACCATGATTATGACGTTTCGGCCTACTCTCCGGAGCGGGTTTGGGTCGTTACACCCGCACCCATCTAATGGGCCGGGGCAGCCCATTAAGCATTTATATCAAAACTTACATAAGCTTAAAGCTTAAAAAATCCATAAATATAAACAGGCCCAATCCTAAGCCCAAAACCCTTAAACCATTAACCCATTTACACCACAAGTCCCTAACACCTTTTGCAACGTTAGTCCAAAAGGACTAACGGTGCCAGTCCTAAGCCTTTGCACCGTTAGCCCAAAAGGACTAACGATGCAAACACTTAACGAAAACAGGGGATTAACCCCGTTACCCTATACACCTCAATCTATAAAAAAATCCCGCCCATAAACATCACTGTTCATCTGTCTCTTTCCCTCTTTTTCTCTGCAACTAGACAAACCCACTCAACCCCACTTTCAAACACCCCCAGCAAGAAGACAAGCCACGTTGGCAATCCATTGCCAATTGATTGGGTGATGAAATCAAGGGGTGTGATGGGTAAGCAAGAAGCACAAATGGATTAAACGGCTCAGATGGCATTTCTTGGTGAACAAGATAATTTGATGGCTGAGATGAAGCTTTATGTTCTCCTCACAGAAGAAACACAAGAAGCACACCTGTGCATTTCATTTTTTTATAAATAGGGCTTATTCACACAGAAAAAATATGTAGTTTTAGGAGTAGTGTAGTCTTGTCTTTTAAATTATTTACAGCTTATTTGTCTTTACTTATTGTATTTTTAAATTTCAAGCCTTGTAATCTTTTTTTAAGTTAATGAAAATTTCAATTTTTAAGTTTACTAAAACTCTGTCTTAAACACTTGTTTTCCTTTATGCATTTAAGATTATTTTGTTTTACAAGTAACTTTAACAAGCTCTTATAAGCTCTTAATATAACTGTTTCTGTCCCATTGAGTATCCAAGAAAATACCTCAGAAATGCATCTTGGAGTAGGGTAGCTTATTAGCTTATTAGTTTCTTAATTTAGCTTATTGTTCTTTCATTTAAATGTAATTTACTTTTCTAAGCTTGTAATCACTTTCAGTTTAATAAAATTAAAAGTTTCATTTATATTGTGCCTTAATTCTGTCTCAACTTTTAAGCAAATAGATTTAAATGTGTCCTACTAATAAGCTCAAATAAGCTCATTACTTTCTCAGCTATTTCTAATTAAGCTAAGTTTGAATTAAGCTTAGCTTAATAAGCTCATTTCTCAATTTTCCTAAAAAGGGGTCTGAATAAGCCAATGGGATGATAAGTCAATTCTGGAAGGGCTTATAGGGCTTATTCTAGGCTTATTCAATAAGCCAGCTTGTAGATTAGCTCATTTGAGCATTTAAATCCTTGTTTAGAGCAAAGGATTAAGGTACACTTTTCCTTTTCATTTCTTAGCTTATTTTCTGCATTTGCTTATTAAACTGCTTATTGCTTGCTTATTTCTGCTTAATGTTGCTTGATATGTTCTTTTATAGCTTTATATGATCAGCTTATAGCTTATATGTCATTAGGATTAGTTTTCATATTTTCTGTCCATTTTTTAGTTAAAACTGCTTAATTACTTATCTCTTAAATAAGTGCTTATTTCTATTAAATGTTTGCTTATTTGTCTTTTATATACTTAGTGCTTTACCTGTTTTCCAAAATCTAGATTTTTAGGGAGTGTTTGGGATAAGATTTCAAATAGGTTTAAAATGGTTCATAACTGTTTTAGGTTTTTAAGTCAATTTCCTTAAGCTCTAATTCAGTCTTAATGCTAGTTGTTATCAACTTTGATTAAGTAGTTTTCATTTTTCAAGCTGGTTTTATCATTTTATATGTATGCTAGTTCTAAAATTAAGCCAAGCTACTTATTTGATAGATTCTCTAAAAAGGTCCTCAAGTGGTGGTTTTTATGCTTAATTCAGTTGCATTTGCATTTTTACAAATCTGTCTTGGGTCATTGGTAATTAGGAAATGCAATTTACTCATCTTAGGTTAAAACAGTCAAGTTCATGTTTGTTTTTAAATGTCACATTATGCAGATCAGAATGTAGCTTAAGTCTAGCTTATCTTTGATAACATTTTGTTTTAATTTAGCTTAAAATGGTATGTTTTACATTTATTTTGAGTTTTTAGAATCCTTTTTGAGTCTCAAATATAAGCCTGCAAGTAGTGTTATTTTACAAAAATTCCAAAAATAGTTAGAGTAAACTGTCCATTTTAGTTCCATTTTCCAACTTATTTCTTTGCCTAAGTTAGCTTATCTTTGGCTTATTTGGGTTCTTTGAGACTAGTCCTCTACCTGTTTTAAGTTTTTAACTTTTCCTTTTTGCTTATTGAGTCTTAAAACTTAGTCTAAATTATGTCAAAAGGTCATTTAAACCTCTTTTAAAGTCTGTTGTCTTATAGCTTTTTAGAGTGCTTTTTAGCTTTTAGGCTTTGCTTATTTTGGTTCCTTTGTGCTTATTAAGTTTAGGGTTATGGTAGTTTTCAGCTTATTTTCATTTCTCTTAGCTTATTGTGCCCGTAATGCCAAAACAGTTTAGCTTAAAAGTCATTAGACTTGTTAAGCTAAACTGTCATCTTTCTTAGCTTTTTCTGAGCTTATTATTAAGTTTCAATAATAGGTCCCTTTAGTTAATTTGTTTATTTACATGTTGTTTAGCTTTTCAAAAAGAAAAAACAAAAAAAATAAAAAGTTTCATAAAAAGAGAGGTCACAGGGGTCGAACCTGTGACCTCCCCTTCCCTAGCCAACGCCTCAACACCACACACACTTAACCATCTGCCCTTGGGTCTTTTTCAGTTTTTACTTGCAACATTTATTATTTAAGGTTGTTTTACTTATTTTGCCTTTCAGCTTTAAATAGCTTATTTACTACTTATTTGATTCAGCTTATTTTGCCGTTTTATTTTTCTTAGGTTTAGACTTGTTCAAAATACTTTTCATGAATTTTTCAGATTTTTTATAAATAGTTTAGTATTTTTAATATTTAATTTAGATAAAAACTGTTTTTTATTCATAATAAATTAAATAAAAGTCAAAAAAATATAATTCTTTTTTCTAAAAAATTTATTAGTCATTTAGGATTGATAAAAATTAAATTTGCATTTTTAGGGTTAAATTTGTAGAATTTAGTTTTTTAAAGAACGGGATTTGAATCTCGTTATCGTTTTTTTGTGTTTTAGCCTTAATTGCTTTCGTTTTTAGTGTGCCTTTACTTGTTTTTGCATTTTAATTATAGAAATAGATTCCAAATCAATTATTGATCATTCAAACACGCGATCACAAACTTAATCCCGATTCTCAATTCACACTGTCGGGAAACGACTTGGGAAGGTTTTTTTTAGGGTTTTACTTTGGTAAAAAGTAAAAATCTTTTAAAAAGCCTTACGGAATACTTATCTCTCTCTATTATTGATATTATCCTATTATATATCCATATTATATATTTATTATATTATATTTATATAGTTTAAAGGATTATGATCAATGGCAATCCGAAATATAGACCTGTGACACCATCATTTTTAGATATCGAAGATGATATGGAAAGAGCTTTAGCTATGGAATCTTACTTTAATCCCTTCAAAAATATTATCATTTTCAAGAAACTCATTGATTTTCTAGGTTCACTTTCGGTCCAATTGAAGAACACGGATTGGGGGAATGAAGGGTATGGAACTTACAAGAAAGTTGAAGGCGATGAAGCTTGGCATACGAAATTTAAAGTGACGACTCCAAATGGGAGAAAGTTCACTAGGATGTTCAAGACTAAAAAGACCAATAGGAAGCTTTCCGGAAAATTCATTTCGGAAGACATTCTTAAGTTTGATCAATTTCTTGATTAAGGAGCTCACCAACCCAACCACAAAATGAAGTATGAAGAATGAAGTTTGAAGAATAAATGGCACCACTCTTGTGCCAAAGATGTTTGTCTCCTTTTACATTTTGCATCCTCTTTTAAAAACAATTTATCGTTTTGGTTATTTCAGTTATGTTTGGTTATGGTTTAAGACATCTTTTGATGATTGGGTTATGGTTATGGTTTTATTAATTAAAGTTTGAGGTTTATTATATTTTGTTCATTAGTTTTGGTTCTAATTTGATCTTGCCAAGAAGTGTGTTGTGAAGTGTGTGATTTTTCACAAACATTTGGTAACAAATGATCGGCCTCATGTTGTTTTCATCCGGAAATAAGCGCGTGTGTTGACCAACAAGTCGGGATGAAAAGTCAAGTGGCACCAAGGTGTTAATTTCCAGCCTATGCGGCTAGAAAGAAGCCACTCGGCTAGAAAATGGTATAAAACTAAAAAATTCAAAAAATTCAAAAAAACACACACATACACACACAACACACACTACTCTCTTGGAATCATCAAATTCGTGTAGATTTATCCAATTGCAAGTAAGGATCGTGTTTAAGGATCATCCATGGCTCCGAAAAGGGTAAGCAATTACATTAATTCGAATCAATTTAGTGTTTAATTAGTGTTCATCCTTTTAGGTTGAAAATTAAGGGATTTCGATTCGTTTCGAATTAGATCAATTCATTCTAGGATTAAGTGGGTATATGATAGTAGATGAGATTACAAAAAGAATTAGAATGATTGGTTAAGTATAGATTGAATGATGATGATTTTTAAATCCGAAAATTTTGAGGCTGAATGTTCGGTTGATTTGATGAAGAGTTAAGGAATTTACAGTGGTATATGATTGATTTTGAGTGTCTAGATGATGCTAGATTGATTGTATGGATCACCCATCTGATTTTGGTAAGATTGAAGTTTAGGCGAAATATGGCGAATTTGGCGAAAAGAATTCTAGGAGGTAGTCGCGTTTAAGAATGATTTTAGGAGGTTTAGGAGCAACCATAGAGCCTTAGGAAGACTAGGAAATGCGGAAAACACCCGGAAACGACCAACAAACCAACCGGTGCGGCAGGCAGGGGCCAGCCGACCGACTGGGAGAGCAACGAGACACCAGCCGACCGGCTGGAGGGTTGTGCCGGGCGGCTGGAGTGTTTCTGATCCGGACCCTTTTTCCCGTTCGATACTAGCTAGCTAGGGGCTTCTACGTTAGGTATTATTAGTTCATTTATGCTTGTTTATGCTTAAATTTGTTGTTTTTGTAGAAAGCTACGCAAGGATCGTATTCAAACCCGCTTATTGCAAATTTCGAGAAAAGGAATAAGCAAGGTACTATTGAATATCATTTACAACAAGTAAAGAATGCTAATTTAAAGTGGAGAGAGTTACCGTCAGCAAAAAGGCACGCTTATTGTGAATGATTATCTAGGTTGCAAGTTAAAGGATTTAGAATACTAAGGGTGCCGAGTTGGACTTTGTTTTATGATTATAACATTGAGGAAACTTTGAAAAACAAGATGAAGTACGAATAACTTCATGATGATGGGGACGTTTTTGTTGATTACTCGTGGGAGAGAGCTTTTTCTATTTATGGGGATGTTTATTCAGAATGGTGTTTAGAGTTCTTCTTGATGGTGTATTTTGATAAAGGAGATGATAGGACTAGGTTGATGACAAAAAAGTGCATCTGGTTTAGGCTTTGTGGAGTTGAGAAAGTACTTACTTTGCTCGAGTTTGCGGTTTTGTTAGGATTGTATGAAGAAGATGAATTGAGTCATGGGTTGTTTGCTATACATTTTACTAAGTTAGAAGTTGATGACAAGTTATTCAACCATGAGGAGTTTTGGCAAAAGATTGGAAAATCGACTAGTACTAACCCGAGGACATCACTGATTAAGGAACCGCTTATGAGGATTGTGCATAAGTTATTGGTTGGATCTTTGGTTCATAGGGCAGGTAGTAAGGAGAGGTGTCAAAAGAGGGACATGTAGATGATATGAGCGCATTGGAAGAGTCACGGGGTATTAACTTGGCTTGGGTTATTGCCGAGCATCTTTGTAAGCATGCTCCAGGTCTTAAAGAAAATAGTCTTATTTGTGGAGGTCATTACGTGACCAAGATTGCTCATTCATTAGGATATCTTAATGAAGAAGAAGTGGCTAAATGTTCGGAACCAATCGAGTGTGAAACATGGACAGTCAAGATGTTGGCAAATGAGCTAGATGAGGGGACCTATACTTTGATGCAAACTGAACAAGAAGCACCACAACCTAGGGAGGCAAGAAGGGAGAGACAAGAACCAAGAGGGTTAGACTCGAGTTGGGGAGATTGGAATGCGAGCTTGAACGAAATTGAGCGTAGGGATGTTTGGAGAGATTCAATGCTTATGAGGAACAATTATATACTTGAGCATTCCTCGCCTGTCCTTCACCATTTAGCGGACCAATCCAACTTCGCCTATCCTGCTTATGAACCACCAAATGTTCCACCATACCCTTACCCATATGTGCCTTATCCACACCCTTACACGCATTACCCCGATACGGGTAGTCCATCTTTTGGAGGAGACCACTATAGAGCGCATGGTGATGGTTATCATGAAGGTTCTATTGTCCCTAGTTCAGGTTATGAGATTGTAGGACCGTTAGCAGAATTCCATGGAGAAGATTTTGATCCGATTATGCATTCGGAAGATTGTGTGGAGAGTGACGATGATGAAATGCGAGATTGATCATGTGATCAAGTTTGATTCTAAAACTCTTGCTCATGTTGGATCATTTTTATTTTTATTTTTAATTCGTAGGATGTTTTAAATTATGTTTGAGTACTTTACTTTATGATATGGAATTTAGGATGTTCTTATTTTATATAGTAGTATTCGCAGTATTGTGTATGCAGTATTTGCATGACTGATATACGAGAAGTATTGGTGGTTTATCAAAACCGAGTTTTCAAGGAAACTCAAGTCGCGTGCAAAAACCACATACGGAAGATGCGTATTTAATCCGGGTAGTATCATTCATCCTAATTTTTCCCATTTTCTTTGCTTTGAAGTTCGTTTATTTACATTGAGGACAATGCAAAACTTAAGTGTGAGGGAGGAAAGTAAATAGGAAAAATGATATAGTTTTTAAATTTTTTATACAATTTTTAGTGTAATTTTTAAATTTTTAGGGATGAAAGTTTCGCCCTCGAGGATTTAGTTGTTTTCACACGTAAGGAATATATATTAAAAACGATTAAATCATTCCAACAACTAATGAGGCTATTTGAATTTTTTTGACATATCCCGATTATTTGAGCAATCCGTTTTTAGGATCGATAACATTTGCTAACATATTTGTAGCCGTTACTCAAAATTGTGAAGAATTGAAGCCTATTTCGTATGAAAAGCATTATTTTTATGCTTAATTCCATTTTTATTATGAGTGTGCCAGTGATTGACTCGATTCTAGAACTTGTACTTGTTATGCATTATATTTCCGCAGTGAGATCATACTTGTATGATTATGGTAAATTTAAGTGATAAAGGCAAATTAGAATTTACACCAAATGGTCCTCCAATTTATAACAAATGATTTTAGCTAGCCACATCGGTTAGTTAACCACTCTTTTGGACCCATTTGTTAGCACTCACTTTTAGTGCTAGATACAATTAGTACACCATCTGAGACATCCCGTTCATTTGATAAAATATAGAAAAATACAAAAATGTATTTACACCTTTAACTTTAGCCTAACTTTAGTTAAGTCTATGGATTGCTAGTTACTTGGTACGTATGGCGTATTTTTTATGATTACTTGTTGATCACACTTTGTAATTTGTGTGTGCCATTTCGACAAAGACGGAGGTAGCTACTCTTATTTGTAATTTTTGTGGTGTATGCTCATCCAAAGTGTGGGGGTGACGAAGGAGTTTGGTTGAAAAAAATTATATAATAAAATAGCCAATGTGCTATAAATTATGAAGATGAAGGAAGAAGAAGTAAAATCGCGATGTTGATTAGCCAATGTGCTAAGACGTGATACCGGTAATCGATCGAGAGGAAATTGGGTACGTAATCATTTTATTTGGGTTGTTGTGACTAGTAATTTTAGATTTAATTTAATTTTTTTGTTTGTAGAACTGAACCAAAAATATCCCATGCCTAACTCACAACCCTTGTTAACTCGAAAGCTTAACCAATAAAAGTCCTTTTGATAAATTTACCGGGTGCTCACGCCCCATCGAATTTATTATTGATACTTGTACAAGCCTATGGTATGATACGAAATCATGACTGAGCAAATGAGTGATTTTACTTACACCACCACCAAAAACAGAAGTATCGAGTGTTGAGTGAATTCATCAAAAGTTCTTATTTCGTGAGGTGCTTTGTTGTGTTATCTAGTTCAAAAATCATGCGGGTATTGTCAAGGATTCGTTTATAAACTTTGAAATAATAATTGTTCTTATTTGAGCGATTATATTTTTGTTAATCATTATCGAGAGATTGTTGGAATAACTTTTCTTAAATGCTAAACCTGCTCGAGGGCGAGCATAGCTTAAGTGTGGGGGAATTTGATAACACTCAAATCGAGTATGTTTTAAGGAGCGTTATTTGTGCTTTTATATGTAATATTTGGTTAAATAAAGAACTTTTGTTGCTAATATTGTGCAAAGTGAAGTTTGCATGTTTATAGTTAGCTACGATGGAAGAAGACAAGAAAATAAGGAGAAAACGTAAAGAAAATAACTTTTGGAGATTTATTGACAAGTTCAGCTTGGATAAGAGGTTTAGAGGCCCATTATAGCCCAAATACAAGTATTTAATCCATTTATAAGTTGTATGGGCCAACCCAAACCAAAAGGAAGAAAAAAGGAAGAAAATTGGCCAAGAAAACAACACTTTACGTTTTGGAGCGAAGCCCCAGCCGCCCAGGCTAGAAACGAGCCGCCTAGGCTGGCAGTAGCAGTCTAGCCGTCCGGCTAGATCCCCAGCCACCCGACTGGCCAAATTTAACAGTTATAAATTTAGCAATTATGGATGAATTAAAGTGCCATTACCCTTCAAGGCCGATCATTCCCCTTCATAACTACTGGAAGCTAGTTTTCTTGTTCTAGAATCATGCACCTAGCCTATATAATCATATTAGGGGGCCTAGACCTAAAACACACTTTTATAACCCTTGACAAAGGTTTAGAAACCCTAATTACTCTCCTAAAAAGCTAGAATAGTTCTGAGAATTCCAAGAGTAAAGCAAGAACGTGGGTATTGATCTTGGTTGCTTGTTGGTGTTTGAGAATTGGTATTCTTTGTTGATTGGAGGCGTTTGGATTGCTCTAAATCCAAGTCTAGACTTTCTTGTGTAATCATTTAGCTAGGTATAATCCTTGTTCTTATATTTCCAGAAAGTTTACTTATTTTATTATCATGAATAATATGTTTGAATTGAGTTTTGAGTTTAATGAAATGAATTATGAGTAGTGTTTATTATACTTGTACAAATGATATGTAATTGATTATGATGTGTTGATTATGATTGTATGCTTGAATATCTTGAATTGTCTTGTGATTGTTTGGAGTAATAACTTGTTGGATTACATGTTGATGAAACCTAAAAATGGATTTATAGGCCGAAAGGATTTCCGGTTAAGTTTCATAATTAACATGCTTAAAAAGACTTGTTTGATCTTAAACTCGAGTATAGGCCGAAAGGACTCGTTGAAAGTACTTTACATAATCCTGATTTTTATAGCAATTGGATTAAAAATGGTTAGAAGGTTTGGTGTTCATAGGCCGAAAGGGTTCACCATCATTTTAACATATATTTGTGGAATTGTGAAAGACACCATGGATCGAATCGATAATACCTATGTTTTTGTTAGTCATACAATCAAGTTTAACCAACAAATCAACTATCATATCAATGAAATAGAATTTTGCACAAGTATTGTTTTTCCCATGAAAGATTCTAAAGACATGTGCTTTGAAGTAATAGGGATCGTGACAACCTATTTGCTTATTCCGTTGTTATATAATGATTAATGATCTTGTGACAACAAGCTTGTATAATCATACTAGGAGTTCTTATCGTAACCCAACTGTCAATGATATGGAAGTTTTGATAAATCATATTGATGCCTCTTTCATCAAAACTATAATGACAGTTATTGTTTTATGTCATTCATGAACTAAAACGGGAAATGCATGAAGACTTTGAGTACGTTGAATCCCTTGAAAAAGATATTGACGAACTTGAATCTAAAAAGGCTGACTTTTCAAACATATATGATCTACTTCTCAAAGAGTGTGTGTCTAAAGATGTTATATGTTCATATTTGGCATTCTCTGTTGCTTAATGCTCTATACTAGGAGTACAATGCTTATATCTTCACAGGTCAAAGAATGTTGATGTCTTGCATAAGAGGTTCGAAACAAACTGAATCTGTTACAAAGAAGTTCATAAATAATTTGTTAAAAGTTTTTCTAAACTTGAATAAACATCGATTTTCGTGAACTTGCTTACAACAATGTAAATGAACAAATGAAAAACAACTCAGTTTGCAAAGAAAACGGATTAAATGTATTCGAAAAAGAACGTGAACAATTTTATTCCATTTTGGAAAAATAAATACAAGATTTGAACGCTTAAATGCAAGACAAGAACTAGCAATAAGTGAGTAAGAAAAATCATTGAGAAATGTAAAGGAAGGTCTAGGAAACTCAGGTTTTGATAAACCATCTGTTGTTAACAACCAAATGCTCAACGGATTCCAAAACATCAGTTTAGGAAAAAACCGGACTCCTTATTCAAATTCGCCTGAAATGAGAGGTTTTCAAACAAAACAGTCGGTTAATAAAAACTATTGGTGTCGAATGGTTTTATTTAACCAAGTCACCTACAGAATTGCCTAAATAGAAAAACAAGGCGGAATACACTCAATGTGATAAACAGGAAATGCATAGATTGCATAGCACAAAAACAAAAACCAGAGAACCGCAGTTTCCTCATGCTTCTAGGAAGACTAATCTCACGTGTCTAATCTACGGAGTAAACTCACCCTCCTTTGTGTTAAGCAGACACAGCTTAACAAGCTATCACGTGGAAAGTCCGTTTTCCACCCCCCCCCCCTTTGGTGCCCCCCGGGGTGAGGGGGGGTCGTCCCAAAACATTGTCAAGTGGAAGTTTACAAAGAAGGAAGTAGAAGACCCCATCGGATTTCTAGTATTTCAGAAAACATAATCTGTAACTGTGTGCGAAATAACACTACAAATTCCAGAAATCTTTAAATGTGAATGCTGTTTGTGCTGAATGTGGAAATGAGTGTTTAATTCTAATCATGATGCTTGTGTTCTATGATACTGATGTCACTGAATGCTAGAACTAAGAAGCCTAATGTAGTGCCTATTGGTGATAGTAAACCCAAGAGAAAAGCAAAAAAATCTGTTGCAACAACCCATAAGAAAACAGTTGCATCAGATACCACTATTCAGAAACCTAAGAGTTACTTTAAGGAGTTGTATGGGAATACCAATTCAGGATGGAAATGGTGGATAGAAATAAGAAAATGCCTCAGAATACAAATGAGATACAAACGACCACTTCTAGGACCTAGTCTTAAATGGAATACCAACGGGTAGAATCTTTAGTAATGTTCGTTTTAGGTGGATTCCCACAGGAAAGTTATTCAACTCTTGCACGGGCAAGGTTGAAAGTGAACCCACGCATGGTTCAAATGTAGATATCCCTCATATTCATGCATGCAAACAAACTCTGGGTTTAAGTGCAGGTACATCATTCAATGGTCAAAAGCAACAAAGAATTAACTTAAATGCAGATGCAATATACAATGCAAGTGAAAATCTCAATTGTGGTTGCAGGAAAATGTTGATATCCTAAGAAAAACAGTGCCAGAATGGTTTCACAAAAGATGAGCTAATCTATGGTGTCTGCTGAACAACCACCAAGAAGGGAGATTGTTGATCTAGTGAACTAACTCTTGAGTTAGGTACTCGGGGAGTAGAGTATGGCGAAGAGGAGCTCCGTAACCAAACCATTATAAATCATCGTGTCCGGTTTGCATTTCCTTTTACCTATCGCTTTACATTTTAATTTATCGCTTTATATTTATATTTGCAATGCATTTATGTTTGTGTGATATATTGTATTGTGGTGACATGCTTTATTTTATGCTCTTTACTATCTTTATATGTTGCAGAACTATTATTGACACTTTTCATATTACGTCACACTTGATCCGTTGTTTGATATAAAAAATTTAAGTTTTTAAACGGAAACTATTTACCCCCTCCCCCTCTCTACGTATTCTAAAAATTGGTTTCAAAGCTACGTCGCTCTAATTTTTAAAACAATTTGTTTTTAAAATAAAGTACGGTCCATGTATACTTCAGTGCACAACTCATTTTTCAAATAAACGGAAAGTATACGCTTCAGTTTGCTTTACCTTCAAACGAAGAGAAATCTTCTTGGTTACGAGTAAATTTTATTCAAAATTTTTCAAAAAGGTTTTCAAAATCTTTCAAAATTTTGCTCATCAAAATGGCTTTCGTATACTTCAGTACGAGACCCGTGTTTCAAAGAAAAAAAAATGTACGTGTTAGTTTTTTATCAAAAATCTTTTCAAAAGTTTGCTCAAAACAAACGACTTCTAAGTAAATGTCAACTTAGGATTCGAATTTCAAAGAAAGAAAAGTGTACATTCATGTACATTTATCCTCACAACGGGAAGCTTACAACTTCTCAGACTTGAGCTAGTCCATTAAGATATTTAAAATCTTGACCTCAAGTAAAAAGTTTTCAAAAGACTAAACACAAATTTTCAAGAATTTATCAAAATCTTTCCAAATTGTGTGTTCAACACTTCTTTTCTCGCTAAATCATTTGATATATTTTTTAGGGGGAGCTTTCAAAAGCTTTTAGTGTTTGAGCATAATTTTTCAATGATAATTTAAAAAAATCTTTCAAAATAATGTGCTCAACACTCACTGTATCCCTTGATATAAATGTGGTGTCAAACAATTGAAAGTGAAGAGTAATATTGAGGGGCAGTATAAAGGAAAATGTTTTTTAATCAAAAGAAAATTCTTCAAGTCAAAAGAGTTGCTGCCAAGTGTGAATATATCAACAAGTTCGTCAGCAATCTAAGTTGCATCCGGTCTAGGATACTCGAAAGTGTTGTTAGCATCATTCAGGTTGCATTCGTTTGAGGGTATTCAAAAATCGTCGTTAGCGCTTAGTGACCATCCGTTTTAGATATTGACACACTTTAACACAACTTGTTATTCAATTCGTTTAAAACATTCAAAAATGTTCCAATTCATAATCATGCAATATTCGTTTTCTCCAATGTGCTTTTAGAAACTCATATAGCTATTTTAATCCATTGATATCAAAAATTATCATATGGTATGCTATTTTTGAAGGGAAGAAAATCGGATTAAAATGTGACCGTCTTTAACTCAAGTGCGAAACTATTTCCTTCATGTGCGAAAAATCTTTAAAAATTATGATGCACATGTGTAATGGGAGTATTTCTCAAAATAAAGCCTAAGTGCATGGACATAATTCGTTCAAAATAAAACTCTCAAAGTGTCAAACGTTTTGATTGATATCAATCACTTTGATTGCTTTTCAAATGGTTTTATGGTTTGGATCTTAATACCAAACAACCAACCTCATGATGATCAAAGAAGTAATAAGGTGGTAAGGTTAGGAATTATCCCATGTGTAGAATATCTTAACACACACAAGTTATGGATTCAATAAAGAGTGTTTAGAGAGCAAAAGAGAGGTGATTGGATGAACACTTAGAGAGAGAAAGAAAAGAGAAATGTTAGATTACTATATGTAAGAAATGAACAACCAACACCCTTTCCATAGCATGGAAAGGGTTTTTTATACTTTACATAACGTGCGGCTATGGACTTGGTTATAGCATGGGCTTTAGCATAACTAGCCTAGTAAGTTTCTAAATATTACTTAACGAGCTATCAAATGATATCAATGGAAGTGACCGATACTTTTGTATTCCTAACAATCTCCCCCTAAGGGAGGTCACTCCATTTAACAAAAACTTAAGCCTAGCATACTACGCTTTGTCTTCTGTCTTGTGCTCAAAGACTTGTTTTCTTTACTTCAACTTGTGAACATATTGTAATGATCTTTAACTTTAGGCTTGAACTTGTTCTAATAGGCTTGACTTGTATGTGAATCTTGAACTTCTTTGAGATCATCAATCGAGCATAATCTATTATCATCATCTTGTGTTCTTGTCGCCGTCTTGTGCAGTTGTAACATTTCGACCGACATACTCATACTTGTTCTTGAAAGCTTGAATAAGTCATCTTTCTTGCAAATCTTTAACTATAACACTTTGTCACTTCGAGAAAGTCGTTCGGTGTTAGAGTGACGAAAACTTCTTTGAGATTCTTTGACTTTAACACTTCGTCACTTCAAGAAAGATGTACGGTATCAGAGAAGTGGAAGTCTTGAAACATGTATTTGAGCTTTCATGATGTCTTTATATATGTTGGTCAAGTATGGGCATATGGTATTGGCTTTGACTTGTCATCAGGAAACTACTACCACCATCAGGAAATCTACATAAATGGGTTAGTGATAAACAACATATATGGACGAAAGTGGCTTTGTCACTTTTTTGAATACGGTTGTAACAACCACGTTTCCCCATTGCTCAGTATAAATACTGCTTGTGATCAGGTAGAATTTTGAAGAATCTCCTTGACAGGGTTTCACAGCTGCACTAGTCGTTCTTATTACTGGAGCGTCTTAAAGCAAACAAAATGGTAAGAGTGAATCGGTAAGTTACTATCTTCCCGATGAAGCCGTCAATTCATGTTTAGCTTTCCTATATCCAGATACCCTTGTGAGGCTTCCTATGGACATAAGATTGAAAATTGATTTAGAAAATCAATTGATGTGTCAAGATGCAAACGGTTTTTATGACACACCAACAGTTTTATCTTTTCCAAAATGCATTCGTCAATTCATAAGCTGGACCGAATCGATATCCAGTATCACATGTTCGGTCCATATAGGATCTCACAAGTCACCTACCAAGAGCTTGTTTGATGTTGGCTCAAGCAGGATTTCCATCTTCACTGTGAAAACTTAAGTATCACTCAGATGTTCTGGCAAAATCACAAGGATAATGCGTAGGACTCTTTATACATATTTCTTATTTTTCACATTGTGTGAATTAGTAAGCATAGTTTTGACAAGTGTCCTAATAAAATTTTTGGATGATCACTTTTGGCTCTAGACTCAATAGTGCAAATTTGGTTTTAGTAATCGGAGGCTGGAGCAGATTGCCACCTCTTCAATACCAACTAACTCGGAGTGAGAAAGTCAATAGAAATGTGTTTAATCTCCGTGAGAAATGAAACATAAATCTTTTGAGAGATTCTAAGTGGCTAGGGAGGGTTGTGCATTGAATTACTGGGTCCATGATGTCAGTCTTCAATGTCAGCAATCATCTTTGTGATTCTGACAGCAGATATTGACCCAGTTTATGCCTAAGTATAAGGAAGGCTTCTTTCTTTTCACCCTTTATCTTAACTTTTCTTTTTAATTCTTCAACCCCTTCAGCGCTTACCGAGACTTTATTACTAGAACCTTATTGGGTTTGTTCTAGTACTAGCTCCATCTCAATCGGCAATATTCCTTTATTCTCACTTTTACTCCTTTTTTATATCATACTTATGGACTTCTACACTAAATAGTAAAATGTCCCTGGGTAGATCCCTTCGGTTATGGCTGGATCATGGGAACGTATACTTGTACCTAACCACCTTATAACTCTAAATAATTAAATGCATGGTCGGTCTTTTGGTATCATTCATAGCCTTAAAAACCATTTGTACTACTCCCCCTTAACATATGCATTGATATTTGATAAGTGTAAAATACACATATCTATTTATACCTAAAATAACCCAATTAAACCCAAAACAGTCCAAAAATAGCAAAAATATGCTTGTATTTGTGTTTTGTGTGTGCAGGTATAGATAAGTCAAGAATCACAAGAAAACAATCAAAAGCGAGCAAACACGGACACGAAAATCAGAAGAGTACAAAAGCCGGAAGCAAAAGCCAGGAAAGTCAAGCCTCAGTCAAATCCAGTCAATCTGTGGTCAATAAAAGTCAACAAATCCCATCTTCCTTTTATATCAACCACAAGGGCCAATTTTGCAAATCCCGAAAGTTGTTTATAACTAGAAAGAGAGGAAAGAAAGAGAAGGACTACTTGTGCAAACTCCCCAAACTCCAACAGTTTTAACTGTCGAAATAAGGGCGCCAAAGGTGTTACTATTCACCTTTCTTCCCCGTTTCACCATCCAGGGTAAATCAAAGGGGTTTCTCAAATTAGAGGGTGCTTAAGTCAATTCAAGAGGTCTACATCACAAATGAAGGGACAAATCAGTCTTTATCAAGGAATTACTTAACCTCTCCCAATCAAAGGCCACGTCAACAATGGTGAAAGCACAAATTTAAGTGGGTTTTTGTGCTAAAACACTCACAAAACTAGCACAAACGTCACATCAAGGGAATGACATGCTGGCAATCCTCAGATGTCCATAATTTGATCAAACGGCTACAATTGATGCTCAAATGATTGAAGAAATGATTGGCCAGGATTGAAAGATTGGAGAGCAGGGCAAGAGGGTCTGGAAGCTTCAGTTTGGCACTATAAATAGGCCTCACTTCTCACACATACGATATCTAGGTTTTTAGTAATTTTTAGTTTAGGCTTAATTTCGTATTTTTACTTTAATGATTTGTAATTCCTTTTCAAGAAATGTAATCAGTTTCTTTAATTAATGAAATTCAGTTTTTTTCTAAATCTTTCAAAGTTTCTTTTTCATAAGCTCTCTCAATAAGCTAAAGTTGTCTCAATAAGCTAATAAGTTCATTTAAAGCTCTTTCAGTCTATAAGCTGAAATAGAGCTTATTGAAGTCAGAATTAATCTTACCTAAACCTTAAATCAGTTTAATCTATCATGGATCTTATTGGATTAGAGCTTTTGGAAGGGGATCTTAACTTGGAAGAGATCCCAAGGACTTTACCCTAGCTTATCTAATAAGCTAGGGAGCTTGTAGCTGCCTTAATTGTGGTATCTTGTTTAGCTAGTGGAGTTGAGTAAGTTTCTCTTTCATTTTCCTGTAAATTTAGTTTAAATAATGTATGTTATTGCTTGCTATGTTGAGATCAGCTTATTTGCTTATTCTCTTTGTTTTAGTGTTTAAATATCTTTCTAGTGGCTTATATGTTATATGTGTGATAAATCTGTTTTCTGGCTTACATAGTTTTAGATATTAGTTACTAATTTCTTGTATACAAAACTCATACAAATCGACCAAATATATTAGCTTAATTAGTTAGATCTTAGATTATTGTTATTTAGTTGGTATAAATTCATGCTTATTAAAGTAGTTTTAATCTGTTAATTGTCTGTAGTTAATACTTGTCATTAAATTTAACTTAAAGCTTTTCTTAAAAAATCTTGTCATAGTTTTTAAGGGGTGTTTGGTTTAGTTTTCACTCTTGAATTGCACTAGCGTACTAATCATAAGTTAGTCTGCTGAACCTATTGAAATACCAGTACTAACCTCAGTTAGTACTGTTAATCTTAGATTTTTAGCTTGCTAAATCAGACTGGGATAAGTTTAGGTATAAGTTATTATAATTTAATTTTAGTTTTCATTTTCTAGCTTATTTATTGCTTTTTCTTTTATCAAAAGTCAATGCCTCGGGCAATATATTTCACTTTGAAAGAACTGCTAAATTTTACACTAACAGTACTAACTAAAAAAGTTTGTATCCTTACAATTTTGTTCTGATGGTCTTTAAGCCCAAATTAAGCCATCAAAGTTAAGATTTAATAGCTTATCTTTTAGTATTATAAAGTCTAGTTATAGCTTAATATAGATAAGTCTTAGATTACATTTTCTAGCTTATTTACATCGGCTTATTTTGCTGTCGAAAAGTTATTAAAAGCCTAAAACAGTACTTAGGGGACTTTATAGGAATTTTAAGTTTTTAATTTGTTAATTTAGCTTATGGGTCTAGATTTTCTAGCTTAATTAGATAGATTATAAGTAGTTTTATAAGTCCTTAAAGTTTTAGAGTCTAGTTTAGCTTTTTAAACTTTTTAGCTCATTTGGATTTTGTGCTCTCTTGCTTATTTTCTGAGTTTGCTTAGTTCATGCTAAATTTTAGTTGTTTAAAAATACTTCTAGGTTAAATTTCTTTGCATTTTTAGATTAAGCACATCATAAGCTTTCTAGATCACTTTTCCTTTTCCTCAATAAGCTTAATTTAAGCTTATTATAGCTGTTTTAGTAAAACATAGCCCAAACCCCTAGTTTCTGTAACAGCTTATTGAGAAGCTCTTTTTAGAGCTTATCTTTGAGTTTCAGACCATAGTGCTTTTGTTAAAGTTTTTCTCCCTAGCTTCCTTTACAACTTTGCTCTTTTAAGTTTTTAGTGATAAGCACTTTTAGAATTTAAGCTTAAAATTGGACTTAGTTTGTTGTCGGGGTTAGTTCTCAGGGACCATTCCTGTAGTTTTTCAATTTTAGTTGTTTTCCAATTAATCCTTGCCCGTTAAAAGTTTTAGCCCGTTAGTCCTTAAGTCTTTTACACAATTAATCCTTAAGTTAGTTTTTAATTAGTTTGTTAAGTTTTAATTAATAGTTAGGGTTAAGTTTTAATTAGTTTAATTAAACTTTTATGAAAAGATAAAAATTAGGGCTTTTTATTTTTAATAATTTTCGGCACTTTTTCTTTATCTAGTGAAATTTTAGTTTACATTTTTAGGGATTAAAATTAGTTTACTTGCTTAATTGTCATTATTTGTTGCTTCTTAATTAGTAGTAATAGCTTATCCAAAATATCTTTGCTTCATTCAAATCAGGATCCGAACCTAAACGTGGTTTCAATTTCACTAGTCGTTGGGGATAACGACCCGGGTGATCATACTTACCCGGTTAAACATACGTATATTATATATATTATATTATTTTTGTAAGTTTTAACTTTTTACCTTAGTTAAAGGTGAATAGTTGGAATTTACCTAAGTAGTATTTTTATTATATATTTTATAGGTACGTAAAACTAACGAACCAATATTCAAAAACGTTTTGCACATGAAGGGAGAAGCTTATAATTGAGTCGTTAAATTCACATCATTAGTCATATATTTTAATCACATCTTCTCCCCTTATCAAAAATGTCAAATATCTTGATATTTTGGATATCAATTGATTCAAATATTCATGGTTTTAGGGAAAAAGATGTCCAATTATTAACAAGCCGATTATTAGAACATTTTAATCCCCCCCCCTCAAATTATGAGGGTAATATATGGTGTTTGAGTATGTTAATTTGAAATTTTTTGAATTTACTAAGAAATTCTTGAAAATTCATACTCAAACACTATATATGCCTAATATTTAGGTCTACACTACATATATACATATTCACAAGTTTATGAAATATACGAAATGACCTTATAATGATGAACACAATATGACAAAGTCATATTGTTCATTGAAGTAGCCGGAGGTCAGTTCCGTAGTGCCTTCCACCAACAAACTTTTCAAGGCTCCTCATCATCATCCTTTCCTTCAACTGCTTGTCAATAGCCTTGATCATGATATTAGCTCTTTTCTTTTCCAATGAACTCCATCATCTCTGTGGCAGGTACCCCATTCGGATATTATTTGTGATGTCATCCATCAAAGTTTGAAGCTTTGTTAATGTGCCATCGCTGAACTTGTAGAGTTCATCTGAGTGCATCAACATAAATGAATCCTTATGGGTCTTGATATGGAGTGTATGGGTCCTTTTTCCTGATGTCGGGTCTTGTAGTTTCAGGCTTGGTGACGTTGATCTTCTTCTGGTAACTTTCAACTCCCAGCTGAAGATCTTCGACTCTCTTTTGAATAACCATGCTTCTAGTGAAAATTCGCAGTGCTATAGCAAAGTCGGAAACATCATTGCTCGAGAGATTAGTGAGCCTATTCTGAACAATAAGGAGCCACATGTCTTCGATGTCGTTGATACGAAGTCGTGGGAAGTCACCTTCCTTGAATATGTAAAGGTCATTATCGACTCTTCGTACTTCAATCTCTCTCAAGTACCCATACCCATGCTTTCTCATTACCTCGACCCGAGTCACTACAAGAATACGTTTGGTAGAATACACATCATGAGTGGATTACAAGCCTCGTGCATACCCATAGAAGGTCTTACGTTGATCTCTCCAATGTGAAATACCCCAAAGTGCATATTTATCATAGGCGACTTTAACAGGACTCTAAATGTTTCGAGCCATGTCTTCAATGCCTGGAAAATCATATTGTGCGGCCTTTATCTTCGTTATGTAAGTTGTATACGTCATGTCAAGATTCCTCCTCGCAGATACTTGAGATCGTTGTTGAGGAAATAGTCAACCGGTACCATTTGACGATTCCTATTCATAACTAAAGGTAGGGGTTTGGTAAGATCAAATGGATAATCACTGCCTTTTGGGTTGACCCAATCAAGTTTCTTCGATAAAGCTTTGTAACATTCTTCAAAGTCATATTCTAACTCAGCATAATTGGTACGTGTGCCTTTGAGAAGTTTGAATGTTGGCCCTAAGAGGGTTTCTTGCGTCAGATTAGGGATCTTTAGGCCGTTCATGATGTATGCAGAGAAGTCTATAGGAGTGCTCATCAATTCATCAAAGGTTTTTGACGGTTTATCAGCAGAAGATGCAAGGGTCATTAACCAGCTTTGAGTAGGTCTTTTTTGTGGAGTCTTGCCAATATTTCAATCAGGATCAATGGGTTCTTGAGGTTGTTAAGGTTTTGTAAACCAATCACATTTAGATGCAACCTTTCTCTTGGGTTCTTCATCGTCTTTACCCATATTTCATCTTGATCTTAAGGCATATCAGAATCTGTAACCTCAAACTCTGGTTCCTCTACGTGAACAGTCTTTCCAAAAGATTTTGATTAAGACTTGGTGCCTTTGGATGAGCCAGACGTTGATTCTTTAGCTTACGGACCTTTTTTTGGTTCTGCATCCTTGCTATTCTTCCTCTTCTTCAACCCTCGGTCTGATCCAACGGAAGGGTCTTCATCTTTATCTTTATCTTTTCGGCTTCTCTTCAACGAATACACTTTATCATAAGTTGAGAAGAGACTCTTGTCGAGATCGTAAGACTTGATCAATCCATCATAGCATTCTCTGTGTTCAGTAGCTGTCAGATATAATTGACTTTCATCCATTTTGTCAATAAGAATCTTCTTTAACTCAAATTCAGTAAGCGAAGAAGCAGCCTCATATGTAGACTTTGGTTGTGAAGACTCCTTGGCTAGAACCGTGCGCTCAAGTGACTCAGTAACCATGCTTTTGATCACCGGATGAGCAAAGTTATATACTTTGTTTGGCAGAATCTGAGGCAGTTGACTCTTGACTTGCTCTGTGATCCTAGCAGTGATTGATGCCGAAAGGTAGCTCATGAATTCGTATATGGTGGCTCCTAGTCTTGAGTTTATATGTTCATTGATAAGTTTCTGATTAACCCTTTTAAATATATATATATATATATATAGATATATAATACTTATAAATAGGATAGTCAAAAACCTCAATGTAGAAAATCCAGAAGTATGATTCCCGGGTCGTTATCCCCAACGAGGAATGCAATTGAAAGTCGAGAGTCGTTTTGATAATGGATGCTTGAATGGAACAAGATTTAGATTGGTTTTCTAAAACTATGGGAAAATTAATGCAAACACTTAAAACAATTAAGGCAAAGCTATTTTAAACTAAAAACGCAAAACGGGGAATCCTAAAAACGCGTCTAAAAACTAAGGCAAATATTAACCCTAAAAATGCAAATTTAATTTCTAAACCTCTAAAATGACAAAAGAAAATTTTCTAAAAAGGAATTATAATTTTTTGGCTTTTTTATAATTTTTTATGAATTAAAAACCTATTTAATCAATTAAAATTCTAGAAAATAACAAATTAATTCCTAAAAATTCCAAAAAATGATTTTCTACTTTAGAAAAGTCTAAAATATCATAAAACTCAGAAAAATATTTTTCACTACTTTTTATAATTAAAAACTAATTCCTAAAATTAATTTAAAAAGCTAAAAATGAAATTTAAAATCTAAAAATGATGAAAAAGATTTTAAACTTTGTAAACCTAAAACTATTTATTCTAAATCTAAAAACTATTTTTTTGTATTTTTCTGATTAATTAAACTATTTTTAAATGATTTTCTAAAATTTTAATCTTCGAAAAATGAATAAAAATGATAAATAAAGTTGGAAAAATATGAAAAATTGCGGGAAAGTCTTAAAAGTGGTAAAGTTCCTAGGAAAAATAAGCTGGTTAAGCCAGCTTATCGAATAAGCTCTAAAAAGCTCAAAATAAGCTACGAAGAGCTTATATGACAAAAGGGCTCAAAAAGTGTACAAATATATAGAATATGCAAAATAAAACGAAAAAGACCCAAGGGCGCTAGTGGTAGTGAGTGTTGTGTGTAAAAACGTTTAGTGAGTAGGGGTTGAGGTCCCGGGTTCGAGCCTTGCTCACTTGGGACTTCCCCCAACTCTCAAGTGTTTTTTAAATGCCATTTTTATAACTTTTTAGATGACTTAAAAATAAGCAACTTTTACAAAACCACTTTTTTTTATAAACCAAAAATAAGCACAAAAATAAGCCGTTAAAGGGACAGAATAAGCTTTTTACACTAAATGATTAAATGCTAACTGTTTTGGCTTTTTTAAACTAAATAAGCAAATGTAACTATAAAATAAGCTAAAGCAGAAACTTAACTACACCTAATAAGTATATAAGAACAAAAATAAGCAACTAAGATAAGCTAGAATGACAGATTCACTAAAAAAGCTATAAAACTTAAGATTTTTAAGCTAAAAGGCAAATAAGCTCTAAACTAAAGGAAATAAGCTAAAATGGACTTAAACTAACCTAATAAGCTATACTAAACCTAAATTAAGCAAATGCAATAAGCAAATCAGCCTAAATAAGCAAATGAGCTTTTTGGCCAAACTGTTAAGTAAACAGACAAAAGGGACTTTTCTAGCTTAAAAATAAGCTAGCAAACAGATCCTTATGGCTTAGTGGCTTATACCACTAAAAAGCTTGGCCAAAAAGCTACTTAAATCAACAATCAAAAAGCAGTTTGAAATTCAAATAAGCCCTTAAAAAGCTTAATGAAAAAGCTATTTCACACAGATTCAACACTTAGAAAATTTTTTGCAATCTTCACAAAACACCACTTTTGAGCTTAAAAATAAGCACTTAAACAGAACCTTATGAATATGAGACCAACAAACAGATCAAATTTAAACCTCAAAGAAATTATATCATCAATCAAAAACTATTTTAAAATTCAGAATAAGCCACAAAAAGCAATTGAAAAGCATTTTCTCAAATTTTCAACACTTAGCAAAAAAAATTTTGGCAGATGCGACAAAACCAAAAATGACAAATGCAGGACTATTAACTTTAATTATAAAGTGTTTTAACACTTGCATAAACACAAAAACATAACAAAATCACAAGATGCAAAGGTGTTGGGAATTATTGATTTGATGATACAAAAGGAAACAATATATGATATAAAGGAAACAAGACAAAGATGAAGAATTCTTGGTCAACGTGCTTTAATGAGTCAAAGATGAAGAATTCTTGGTCAACTTGCTTTAATGAGTCAAAGATGAGGAATTCTTGGTCAACGTGCTTTAATGAGTCAAAGATAGTTATTAGGAAAGAAGAAAGTTTTATAATACAATTAGAATTACTTTATGAATGTTTTAAATTAGTTTCCTTGTAAAGTCTTATGGACTCTCTATTTAAAGAGATCCATAACATTGTTTTAGGGTGTGCACAGAGAAAGAAGTAAACTCTAAAAGGTGTGTATAGTGTCTAGGCATCATCCCTAATAGAAGGTGCTATGGGTTTTAGAGTTATTTGTAGTTGAACGAACAAGAAGTAAAGGGCCTAGCATAAGAGGTGTATGCCTCAAGAATCTATATTCCTTTTACAGTTTGTTAATGTAACCGTATTATCTTGATCAAATAATATTGGGGCTGGAATGTTTGGTAAAACCTTGTTGAATATCTTTGTTCTTATTCCGCTTTGTTTTTATAACTTATGAACATTGATATTATCCTAGATAAAGGTCTAAACAGCCTGAGCTTAAACGATCAAAGAACCTATTACGTGTTTTAGGTTTCAACATGTGGTATCAGAGCCTCGTGGCTCTCGATCTAGGATCTATAAGGTTTTATAAATCGAAGAAAAAGAATAAAAAGGACTCGATTTTGGTGCCAACGGTTTGTTGTGACTGATTGTTTAATGTTCGAGTTTGCATTGGATCATGAATGTATAAAGTGCTAAGAAGAAAAGTAAAAGAAATCGTGAACTGGTTGTATCTTCGATTATATGGTGAAGAATGCAAAGTCAACAGCAGTGGGTCCAAAGAAAATATGGAAGAGATTTGATGCTGCTTGTTCGTTGGTGAAAAGCTATAAAGAAAGAATGTTTTGATTATAAAAGGAAAAGATATGGCAGATTGGCTTAGTATGATATTGGGATTTCAAGTAAATATAATGTTTGTCATATGCTGCTTGTGTATATTTAATGCTGCTCAACATGAATGTTTATGCAGCTAACTGTTCGAACAGGGAAGTTTGTACTGCTTTCATTATATGTTAATACTGTTGAGCATGATTAATATTGTTCGAAGGTACTGTTTGTTTCGTCCGAGAAAATGTTTATACTGTTAATGTCATCTGATATCGTACAAGGAATGATTTTTCTTCCTCGATGGATACAGAATTTGGACAGATGGTGACACAGCACAGAAGGTGTTTTAGTTTTTGTTTCTTAACTGAATTAAAGGCTGGTATTTATTAGATTAATTGATTACGAAGAAAATTGTTTATCACTTATTTAAAGATGAAGTGGATTTTTTAGATGCGTGTTCTTATTATATCTTTTGATCTTGAAGATAACTTGTTTGGTTTATATACGGTTTATGATTAATGACTTGATAAATCTAGATTTTTTTTACCTGATGTAAGGAGATACATTGAAGTACTCATATTAATCTACTATCACATGGCTCAGATACTCATTTATAGGCATGCGGATTTATCAAGAGATTCGATGTCTACCCATAAAACGATAGAAGAAGAGTTATTAGTTCTTATCATATATAGGGGCAAGACATAGATACAAGTTTGGGTTATATTCTACGTTCTACATCAATTTGGTTTAAGACATAGTTATCTTCTCAGTGATCATTACATAGAGCCTACAGAATTGAAGATTCAAGAAATGGTTAACATATGGGTTTCAGGGGAAGCTTATTGTTAAAATGTTTAACCATTTACATGCTACATTAAGGTGAACGTTTTTACTACTACTAGCCTTTATTACTACTGCTAGTGTAAGTTTCTACTGCTCAAGTTCATTTTTCTTAAGGTGCGTCATGGATGGTAATTTGAGACATTGGAAAGCTTGGATTAGAAGTGTGATATATGGTTTGTGGTTGTAAAGATCAAAGTTACATATCTTCATAGTCCCCTATTGGTTTATGACAAAAAGGGGAAGATGTTACAATGATGATAAATTTGACACTTATTATGTGTGGTGGCACGACATGGGAAGGAAATCTTAACATTAAGGGAAGATCTAAAGTTAACGGGAAGAATTTATTGTTTGTTTTGTCATCATCAAATAGGGGAAGATTATTGGGAATTATTGATTTGATGATACAAAAGGAAACAATATATGATATAAAGGAAACAAGACAAAGATGAAGAATTCTTGGTCAACGTGCTTTAATGAGTCAAAGATGAAAAATTCTTGGTCAACTTGATTTAATGAGTCAAAGATAAGGAATTCTTGGTCAACGTGCTTTAATGAGTCAAAGATAGTTATTAGGAAAAAACAAAGTTTCATAATACAACTAGAATTCCTTTATGAATATTTTAATTAGTTTCCTTGTAAGTCTTACAGGACACCTATATAAAGAAAGAGATCCATAGACATTGTTTTTAGGTGTGCACAAGAGAAAGATGTAAACACTAAAAGGTGTGTGTGTCTAGGCATCATCCCTAATAAAGGTGCCTAGGGTTTAGAGTTAGTTTTGTAGTTGTACAACAAGAAGTAGATGCTAGCATAAGTGGTGTAGCCTTAAGAATCTTATGATTCCTGTTACAGTTTGTTGATGTAACATGTATATCTATGATCAATTAATATTAGGGTACTGGAATGTTTTGGTAAAAACCCTTGTTGAAATCTTTTGTTCTTATATTCGCTTTGTTTTTATAACTTATGAACATTGATATTATCCTAGATAAAGGTCTAAACAACCTGAGCTTAAACGATCAAATAACCTATTACGTGTTTTAGGTTTCAACAAAAGGCATAATCAAATAAGCAGATAAAATGAGCTATAAGCTCACAAATTCAAACCACAAACTCTTAAAACCTTGATTTTGAGTTTTAACACTTAAAAACTTAAACAAACTGAATTTTTGGACTAATCTAAGCTAAACTAAATTGACTCAAGTGTCAAAATGCATTTTTGACCCATTTTCACCTATGAAAACAGTTAAACCAAACACCCCTTTAAGTTCTCAAATCCAATTTTTAAGATGATTAACTAAAATTTAAGCAAGATTTATTAAAGACAGATGATCAAAAGGTAACATTAAGCACTATTAAGCACATACCAAACACAAATAAGCACTTAAATAAGCTAGACTAATCAAACAGTTTTAACTTATAACTCACAGTTTTAACTCAAAACTTGCACTAATGAATTTTAAACTATAAGCTAGGCAATATAAGCACTAAAGATCCATAATAAGCAATAATAAGCAGATATAAGTAATAATACGCAAAAAATAAGCAATGCTACAGTACTAAGCTAAAATTTTGAAAATAAGAGACTTACAAAGGCCCTTGCTCAAACAGGGTAAACAAGCTTTTAAAAGCATATCTACAAGCTCCAGCTTATCAAAGATAACAGGTGTGTCCCCATAAGCCCATCCAAATCCGGCTTATCATCCAAATAAGTTATTTTGTTTTTGGTGTGATTTCTTTTTGATAAATTTTCCTTAAGTACTTTATAGTTAAATTAAAACAGGTTTATAATATGCTTGCTTAAGAACTTAAAACAGCTTTTGAAAGGCTTTAAACAATAAGAAAAACAATGATTCAAAACTTAACTTAAAAACTTCAAATTTTCATTAAGATTAAAAACATGGTACAATACTTGGAAATTGAAAAAAAATAATTAAAAATGACTTGAAAACTAAAAACTAGGTTAAAAAAACTTTTAAAAAAACTCACTGCCCCAAGGGCTTACAATGAGCCTATTTATACTAAGCAAATGAAGGTTCTAGGTCTTGTGCTTTCTTTGTGAGAGCTCCTGCGGGTGTGCTTGTTGTGTGAGTAGGATCCAAGAGTCATCTAAGTGGTCCAAAATGATTAGTCCCCGAGTCTCTTGATCATAGCCCTTCATTTCTTGTCCTCATTCCTTGACGAATATGGGTGCTAAGGATTGCCAAGGTGGATTTTGTTGGTTTATGAGATGGGATAAGGGATAGTGATGTTGAGGAGTTGGTCGACAAA
The DNA here is from genome assembly GCA_026074375.1 of Tanacetum coccineum. Classification (NCBI taxonomy): domain Eukaryota; kingdom Viridiplantae; phylum Streptophyta; class Magnoliopsida; order Asterales; family Asteraceae; genus Tanacetum; species Tanacetum coccineum. The sequence goes on from BQNB010050661.1 coordinate 31,270, forward strand.
GTGGAGAAGAAACGGGAACAGTGTCTGTTCGTTTTGGCGGGTAGTGGAGAAGATATACAGTAGTTTGAGTTGCAGGGAAAATGTTTGGTGGTTGGGCAAGTTTAGTCCCTTAATGTGGTATGTTTAATTACAACCACAGTCCTTGTGGTGTGCATCTTTGGTCCTTTTTGTTATATAAATGTTTGCACCGTTAGTCCTTAAAGGACTAACGGTGTAAGGGTTAAAAGGGGGTTGGATAACAGGTTGTTATAAAGGGGAATGGGTTTGGGCCTGGTTATGGGCCGGCTATTATAAAATGGATTTGGGCTTTTTATAAGTCTTTAAGGTTTATAAAAATATGTATAAATGGGCTGAATCGTCACATTAGATGGGTACGGGTTGGCTCATTTAATATTTCTTCGATACCGGCTCCGCCTTTGACTTTGACTTTGTCGGGGTTGACTTTGACTTTTTAACTTTTGGCTTGATTTGAATTTTCTTTCACGCTCTTTCCGTTCTCGTACTCGGTTTTGTCGTTTTGGCTTCGATTTTGCCCTTTTCTTAGATATCTATTACCTGCACAATACAACTCCAAAACATACAAATATAATATATTTTTGATACATTTTTGGTCATTTAAGTCCGGTTTTAATGGAAAATAGTATGTGTAATTAAGCACATACCAAAATCCCCCATACTAAGATATTGTCGTCCCCCATACTAAGATATTGCCGTGTCCTCACGCAATGTCTAAGTAAGCACTTAGAAAACTAAGAATCTCAATCCCCCTCGAAAAATTACCTCGAAAAGTAGCTAAGTGTTCATTAAGGGAAATTAAAGAATCAATAGCTTCGAAAATCCCTGTTTTTATCATTCTTAAAGATATACACTTATTCCTACATATTTTTGTATTTTTCCTTTTTTTAATATTTAAGCAATTAACTTGAATATTCCGACTTTTATTATTTTCATAACCGTTAGGGATCATAGAACAAGATGCATTTCAATCCTAAAATGCCCCGAAAAGGATAAATTCATGTCCTCTACTTTTCACTAGTCCCAAAACCAAGCTTACAAACGAAAATCATGTTAAAATATAGTTAAGATGCTAACACTATCATATTTACAACTTGATGAACTTTTTCACTCCGACAATTATTATACCATTAGTGAATGAGTCCCATTTGAATTCATCCATGGATCAACGTTTTGCAAAATTATATGCTTTCTAGTTCCACCCGAGAATAATGAGTTTGAAGGCGAGATCATCTCATGTAGCGACTTTGTCTCGGCACATCCCAACCTTGCGGCTAAGTGACCAGGCTTTTGACACCCCACAGAGACTAGTATCGGGACTCACGGACCTTTGGTTTCAAAAACTCTTAGGTTTCCCGTTTACACATGCTTATATAAAACTTAAAATCTAATTAGTCAAAGTCAAAAGCATATTTAACTTTAACAAAAGAGATCTTACATTTATTAATTCTACACTTTAATATTAAAAAACTAAACCATGATACAATTATAAACCTCGACCTTATAGAAGGCTGAACATCGGTGTGAGCGGCAAGATGCAAAAACTGTTATTAGTTCTAGGATTTTTTATTCTTACTATGGGCTTTCTTTAGAAGGCTGCAACATCGGTTGTGAGCCGGCAAGATGCAACAAACTTTTATTAGCCTACAGTTTATATTTATTATTCATTATATATATATATATATATATATATATATATATATATATATATATATATATATATATATATATATATATATATTACTTTGATTACGATATATAGAGAAGACTTTTTTTTGAAAAATTTAAGTATAAATTTGAACTAAGACTAAAATTATTGCTATCAACTACATAAAAATTGTTGATTTAAGTTTAATTTCCAAAAATAGCACGTATTATTAGTCCGGTTAGGAGCTTATGGGAGAAAAAGCCACAAATTACATACATGAGCTCTTAAGATTTCCAAATAATCCTTGTTTAGCATCCAACTCATAATTAACTCTATCATTTTTTGTTCTTCGTGAAAATCCGCGAATGCTTAGTCTAAAAGTTAAGGAACAAGCTAGAGCTCAACACGCTCGATCGAGTCAAAATTTATTCTTATTCTACCCAGCAGGAAAGTCAAAATTGTGACAAAACACTTATTTTATTTTTGAAAAATTTTAATTTTTTTCATTTTTTGGTATTTTGGTGGTAAAAATGGGATTACGTGAAAACAACGGCTGCAGGCACAATCAAATCGATAGATCCCCCCCCCCTCCATACTAGAACTAAACATTGTCCTCAATGTTTTAAGAAGGGTCTCTACGTCACTCTAAGCCGTTTATTAAGTATGCTTAAAGATAAACGTTAGTCGATTAGATTAGGATATTGGATTTCCCAAATAAAGCTGAGGATTTGAAACTCGAGTGATCGAAGGACAAAACTGCGAGCACGCGAGGCTTTAAAAATCCGGGAAAATCCTGGACAATCACAAAAACACAAGCAAACGAGAAAGGAAGAGGCACAACTCTTCATGACAAAAAACACTTATTCATTACTACATAATATTACTACTAGGATAAGCATGGGTTGCCTCCCACGAAGCGTTTGTTTAGGGTCACTAAGCTTGACCCATTCCCCGAATTCATTAGTCCTTGGGGAAGGTTTGGAGATCTGGGACAACCATTTGTGGTACATCCCTTCCAAAGTAGTGCTTAAGTCTATAACCGTTCACCTTGAAGTTTGGCCCGGAGTTTTGGGATAACACGACAGTGCCATAAGGGTACACTTAGGCAATGGTGAACGGTCCGAACCAACGGGATTTTAACTTGCCCGAGAAAATATTCAATCTAGAGTTAAAGAGGAGGACATGATCACCAACGTTGAAAACGCGGTTTTTGATCTTGGAGTCATGGATCCTCTTTGTTTTCTCTTTATAGATCAAAGAGTTTTCATAGGCTTGATTACGAAGTTCATTTAATTCATTGAGTTGAACTTTTCGGTGATCGCCTGTGATCTTAAGGTCAAAGTTTGCATGCTTCAAGGCCCAATAGGCTTTGTGCTCGAGCTCGATCGGTAGATGACATGCCTTCCCGTGCACAAGTTTGTATAGGGTGCACCCAATGGGTGTTTTGTAAGCGGTACGAAAGGCCCAAAGTGCATCGTCTAATTTATCCAACCAAGAGGTACGGTTCTCGCCTATGGTCCTTTCAAGAATTCGTTTCAAGCCACGATTGGATACCTCAACTTGCCCACTTGTTTGTGGGTAATACGCGGTGGAGAGATGGTGAGTAACTCCGTATTTAAGCATGACTTTTGAGAATTGGTCATTGCAAAAATGGGTGCCGCGATCACTAATGATAGCACGAGGGGTACCGAATCGGGCGAAGAGAGATTTAAGAAATTTGCAAACAACTCGGGCGTCATTGGTGGGGAGCATTTTCGCTTTAACCCATTTCGACAAGTAATCAATGGCCACGAGTATGTACTTGTTCCCTCGTGAAGACGGGAATGGCCCCATGAAATCGATGCCCCAAACGTCAAAGATTTCGCAAACTTTGATGGAATTTTGTGGCATTTCATCACGTTGCGAAATTTTTCCTTGACGTTGACAAGTGTCACATCGGATGACCAAGTCATGGGCATCTCGGTAAAAAGTTGGCCAATAAAATCCTGAGTCAAAAACCTTTTTTGCGGTGTAGTTGGCACCGTAATGTCCCTCGGTAGGTCCACTATGGCAAGTTGTGAGGATATCAATAGCTTCTTGGCCCGCAACACACTGCCGGATCACTTTATCCGCACATATTTTAAACAAATAGGGGTCATCCCAAAAGTAGTGTTTAACATCCTTGAAAAACTTGTTCTTTTGTTGGGACGACATCCCTTTAACAATGAAATTCCCCGCATGGTAATTTGCAAAATCGGCAAACCACGGGGTACTTGAGTCACCACGAAGAGTCACCATATTAAGTGTCTCGAGAGGAAATGTTTCATTTATCTCCTTTGGGTCGAGCACATTTTCATAAGGATTTTCTAATCAGGAAAGATGATCGGCCGCGAGATTCTCGGCTCCTTTTATGTCAATTACTTTGAATTTGAACTCTTGAAGGAGGAAAACCCACCGGAGCAATCTCGCCTTGGAATCTTTTTTAGCAAAGAGATATTTTAGGGCGGAGTGATCCGTATACACGCGTGGGCTTAGGAGGGATTATTGATCGGTCGGATTATTTTCTTACATATTAGTATAAGCTTATGTATTTAATTGGACTTTGATTATGGACTTGGTCTATTTTGGTCTTTTAAAAATCTTAATTGACCCTTTATTGGCCTTAAGAGCCAATAGCGTATTTAGTCGTTATAAGAATTTTGACGGACTTTTTGAAAGTGAAATGTAGTTATGAAGTGGTATTAAATGATATTTTGGAAAAAACATTTTAGTAAACATTAAAGATCAAGATTTTGGAATTTTGTCAGAAAAATGTCAAAAGTTTGAAAAGTGTTTGGAATAAAGGTTAAAAACCTTGGAAAAACGTTATATGAGCGTACGTGTCATGTCAAAATTTCATAAAAAATTTATACTTAGAAATTTTTAACTAAAATTGACTTTTTGATTTCTAAATAATAAAATATTATTTAATTATTTATTAATTCACTAGAAGACAAAAATTATATATTTTTCTCGATTCTTCACAAATTTGTTTTTATGAGTAAAAACGTTTTAATAAATTCACTAAAAGACATAAATTATATTTTTTTCTTGAAACTTCACAAACATGTTTATTATGAGTAAACGTTCCATTTTCAACCCTATTATGATTATTTTCACGATGACTGAGGTCACCGAATGAACTTATCGAGATATATTTATAATTATTAATTATAAATATTTACTTATATTACTTATCTATTTTCGTTAATAGTATAAGTAAATATTATTGAGTAATGGGATTGATATGATTGTTGGGATATGTCGTCAACCATCACACCACTAAATTGTTATGGGTAATTGTACAACGCGTCTAAACTCTATGCATCAAACGTGAAGACTGTTTTGGAAATGAATGATTAAAATGGGACATTAACTGGACTAGGTCGTGTGCGAACGTCGTTGCATTTGCTTGTGTGATTGAGATTTGGTTGCTAAAGACTTGCTTGAGGTGAGTTCTCGTAGCCCCATTTTTCTACTGTTTTTCCGTTGGGGGAAAATGATACTCAAATGTGTTTTGAACTGTTTTGAATTGAACAGTGCGAAATTGGTTGTGTTGTGGACAAGAATGTGCTTAGACAATTATGTGAATATTATTGTGTTGCATGTTTGTTTGGATCGGATGGGTATGCCTACCCAGTATTTGTGTAGTTATTAGAGCGGATGGGTACGCCTACCCTGGTTTGTGTATGGTACTGCCCTAATTTATGTGCTCGAGCTGGTGGACACTTTAGTGTGCGTAAAGAACATATGGTGATTGACTAGCGGGGATGCTATGTCATGGATTGTTTGCATATATTCATTGTCATATTGCACTATTGTCCACTGTTTGAAATATTGGCACAACTTTTGGGTTTAAGGTCAAACCTACGAGCTCACCAACATTATTGTTGATGTTTTCGAGTATCATTTTCAGGTGAAGTGAAAGAGGAATAAGTTGGTGATTTATGATAGCAGACTTAGAAGTATCCCGAGTGGATTTTCATGTGAAGTCTTGCTTGTTTATTTTATTTGGTTTTAGTATTTGGAAGATTTTGGTTTAAGTTTGGATTTGGACCCCTGTGTGGGCTATTGGATATTGTAAGAGTTTGCGGATTTGATTGTGATTTGGGACATCACTCGAGGTTGTTCGAGGTTGATGGTCTTCGTAACACTTAAAGTTTATGCATTGTAGTTTTCTCTATATTGTATCTTGTGTTATGATTGATCATTATGTTGCGCTCCTGAGTTTCCGCCATTGTCGGGGTGTGAAAGAAACAACATTATAAAAATACAATCTAACCACGATTTCATCAAATGAGAATATGAATTCCTGCGTAAAAATTTTAATAAAATCAATTAAGATTAAATATTACCAGTGTTTATTATAATGTCTTATAACTAATATTTTAATAATCTTTACACAAACTATTGAAAAAACTATATCGCTACATATTGTTGAGTCCGACCCTTCAGAAGACATCTTGTATACAAGTAAGGATACTAAGAAATATGTAAGGTACTTATTGGTTGTTGGGGTAATTTATGGTTATTAAATGTAAATTAAGGTATATAGTACTAGGCAATTGTGGATATTCATTATTTGGAAAGTACGTTTAAGGTTGTTGAGTTTATTTATGATTATTAATGGTCAAAATCACATTAACTCACAAATTGAGCAGTTGCAAGTTGAGCAATCATCAGTCGAGTAATTGTGGATATTCATTATTTGGAAAGTAAGATTAAGTTTGTTGAGTTTATTTATGATTATTAATAGTCCAAATCACATTAACTCACAAGTTGAGTAGTTGTCAGTTGAGCAATCGTTAGTCGAGTAGTTCTCTCACACAAAACATTACTTATATATATGTAAGGTACTTATTGGTTGTTAGGGGTAATTTATGGTTATTAAATGTAAATTAACTTACTACTATTTATTAATGGTCAAAATCACATTAACTCACAAGTTGAGCATACCAGTTGAGCAATTGTCAGTCGAGTAGTTCTCTCACATAAAAATTACTTATACATATGCAAATAATGGGTGTTAGTATTACTTATTACTAAAAAACAAAAATGGGTGAATCAAGTAATGAGTTTAGTTTATTTTTTGTTTTCGGAGATCTAACTTATGGTGTTAGTCTAAAAAACAAATTACGTACGATCAACTAGTTGAATATGTTAAGAAAAAGTTCAAGTTAAATGATACGTCTGACGTCATGTTAACTTATAAAGTTGGTACAAGGTGTGTCCACATTGTAGATGATGATGATGTCAATTTTTTTTCCAAAAAAAATTTGCAGCTACAAAGGTATGGAACATACTCTTTTTTTATTCAAAGGCTTGACAAATGCTTAAATTCTAAACCTTCTTCTTCTAAGACATTAGATTTCGATCTTAACGCTCCTTTATTTTCTAATGATTCAAATTTTCCTAAAAATGAAACATTCGAGAATAACAAGGCAAACGACATGTATGAAAATCTTTGGCAAAAAAATACATTAAATTACATTCCTACTCCACCAAACCCGCAACCCATTATCAAAAGCACAATAAACATAAGTGTACATGTCGCACGTGTTTTGAAAAAAGGTAATAGATTTGATAGTAAAGAATTATTAATGTATGAAATTGGTTATAAGGCTCTTTTAGATGGTTATGAGTTTAAGACTAGAAAATCAGATACAAAACGGTATGATGTAATCTGTAGGAATGATGATTTCAATTGGAAAATAATATCAAGTGCGTGCAAAGGTAGTACTAGATGGGAAATAGGTAGCGTAAACGACCATCACACTTGTCCTAAAACACAAATAGGTATGCATCACCGTAATGCTGCAACAAAATTGTTGGGTCATTTATTAGAACCTAAGTTGAAATATAACAGTCGAATCTACAAGGGAAAGGAAATAAAACACGATATATACACGGACTTGAACATCGATATTACTTACAAACAAGCATGGAGATCAAAAAATGTTGCGTTGGAATCTTTATCGGGTTGCCATGTAGCATCTTTTGCACAGTTACCGTATTATTGTCATAATTTGAAAATGATAAATGATGGTACTGTTACACACATTGAGACCGATAACGAAGACCGGTTCAAGATGGTTTTTATAGCTTTCGGTGTTGTGGTAAGCATTTTTTAATGTTTTTTAATTAAATTAAAATAAGTTCTTTTATAGTTGTATACCTAATTGTTTACAATTTAATTAGATTCGGAGCTTCAAAAAACATATGTGATCGTTGATAATAATTGATGTAGCACATCTAAAAGGTACTTATGAAGGAACAAATCTGCTAGCAGTTGGAATGGATGGCAACAATCAAATCATACCTATTGCGACCAGCGTGTCTCAGGGTGAAACTGGTCCTTCATGGACATGGTTTTTGTCCAAGTTGAAAGAATGCATAGGGGAGTTCGAAATTTGTCTATCATATCTGATAGACATGCATCAATAAAATCGGCTTGTCAAGCCGTTTTCCCAAATGCATTTCATGGTTATTGTTGCAGGCATTTGCTTATGAACTGCAAATTAAAGGGTATAAGCTTCAGTGTTTATTCTGTAAGATGCGCAAAGCTTACTTACCTGAAGGGTGAGGTCCTCTATGTTTTTATGGTCTTGCCTCTGAACTCACAGTCATAAGAAGGTAACAAATAGCATGGTTATCGATATGTGGTGAGCTACGCAAAACTTCTAATTCTATGAAATGGGAGCCCATGTTTGTTCTTTACTGTCAGAGGTCGTTAACTGAAGACTACAGGCTTGCAAGAGAGATAACTAGGGTGAGTGGTGAAGTTAATAATGTGGTTATAGCGCGAGCGCAATTTCTTGATGAGCTAAATAGTTTGGGGACACGTCATGTGCCTGCAAAAATGGCTGAGTTTTTCCATGAGATTCAAATGAAGGACTGTGAGATAGTGGACAAATTGCAGATTTTGGCAAGGGAAATGGAGTTGAATGCTCGTAAAAAAAAATTGTTCATTGAGAAGCTTAATGGTCTCATTTCGTATTAAGGATGTTGGTGAAGTAGCATTTGTAAAATAATTCCAATGGCCGTGTGGTTCTATTTTACTTCTGTATGTGTTTATTGTGTAATGTAGAATAAGAAAAATGGCCGTGTGGCTGTGTTTAAGCATTTGTAGCGATTATTGTGTAATGTATGATTAATCTAAGATGGTACTTTGTATGATATTAAATTAAATAAATCCCGACGCCTGTTCTATCTAACTAACAGACCTTTGGAATGACTTGGTTGGGACTTAGGAGGAAATACTCTGTAATTCATAACCATAAAGCCTAAAAGTACAGAACTGAAATCCTACTTTAAGGTATGATCCATTGGAATCCTACTTTGGAACGACTTGGTTGGGACTTTAGAACGACAGTAAATGATTTCCAACTTGCCAAAACTTTACATCAACAAACATGGCATTGAATCTTGAACAAAAACAAACCCATATTACAAAGCAACATCAAATTAACTTGAAAAAAACAAACCGACATTAGATTAACTAATGATTTGCAACTTGCAAGAACAAGAATAACTTAAAAAAAACCAAATCAAAATTCTAAAAGCACAAAACTTTACATCACCAAAAATCGAATTAACTTAATGAAACATCAAACATAATCAAAAAAATCATTACATAAATCTCGACAAAATAACGAGCCACAAATAGGCAGTCAAAACTAAGAAGTTCACCAATTAGCATTCAATTCAAATGAGCTAACAATAAGCAAATGAAAAACATACCAAAGAAGTCATAATCAATAGTTGAATCAAAGAACAATAAACATTGTATGTGTGTGTGTTTTTTTAAGAACAATAAAGGTTGGATCTAAAAAAAATTACCCCAAAAAAAGTACGACGTCATTTCCGTCGTGTACCGTCGTGTACAGTCCCAAGAAAGAGGTAGCCGCCGGTTGAGCATTTGTGAGTTGAGCAGCCGTCGGTTGAGCATTTGATAAGAGATAAGACAAAGTAGCAGTTAAGTGTTGTGGGCCGCAAGAGTAGGCCATGCCTGCATCTAACCTAAAGGGGATTGTACTTGCAAATTGCCACGTGGCGACCATTGGGTGGAGTTGAGTAGTTGAGAAGTTAAGCATGACCAAATTAGGAAGATTTTGAAAAGTTGACCATAATGGGGGACAAGAAAAAGATCTTGTCCGTAAACAGTAATTTTCTCTCCTGATTACAACCTTTATTTTAATAGAGAATCCCTGTAGAAACATCGTTGACTATGAGTTTCAGTGACAGGTTATTGGGTGGCCAACTACCAAATGGAAATAATAATAATTTAGTGGACAACGAGGTGCTTTTAACTCTCGAGGATACTTTGTGGGATGTAAATGGGTATGCAATGAATGCATAATTCACAATTTTTTTAATAAATCCATTCAATGCTTCAGTAATAACAAGCAGAAATTACCCGCGCGTTGCTGCGGACGTTAATTTTTCGCGCGTTTT
>BQNB010050662.1:0-41404 GCA_026074375.1 Tanacetum coccineum
GACTAAATTACCCCTTACACTCTTTTGGCTATTTAAAGAGCACGCATCAGACGTGTGGATCATTAGTTTTAGGTAGCAAAAAATATAGTAGTGTAGTTTTAGGAGTAGGAGTAGAATAGTGTAGCTTATTTTAGGATTATTGTAAAAGCTTTTATAGCTTATCTAGCTTATTGTAATCAACTCTTTTTAGCTTATTAATGAAGATGTTTGTGTTGGAAGTGATTTGAGCTTATTCTTTTTCTAATTCTCTATTTTCTTTTTAAGCTTACTTTGAGCTTATTGCTTAATAGCTTATTATCTCTTAATCAACTAAGCTTCTATAGCTTATTTGAATTGATTTTAAGCTTAAATATTTTTGAAATAAGCACTTGGCTTATTTTTGATCTACTTTTCATATAGTTTTCGGATAAGCTTATTAAGAGCTTATTCGATTAGCTTATTAGCTTATTAGATTTAGATTTAGATTTTTAAAAATAGATCTAGTTTTTAAATAGCTTATTAGTCTAGATCTACTAGCTTTTAGCTTTTTATTTCAAAATACTTTATATTTTGGAATTAAATCTCTTAGCTTATAGCTTATTTGTCCTAACCTTTTGCTTTCTTGTCTTATCTTTAATTTCACCCTTCCATCATCTTAGGCCGGAGCTTAAGGGTCTTATAAGGTTTATAGATAGATAAAGTTTTGATCTTTTTGGTTTTTTAGAAGTAATTAGTAAATAAAGTTGACACCTTACTTGCTAATTAGTGAAGTAGAAGCTTAAAAGTGATAAGCTTATTTGTTTATTAAGTTTGTAAGATCGGGAAGTTTTATATCATTTCGGTTCATCAATTGGTTCTATCCTCTTTCTCTTTTCAATTTTAGTAGTTTAGATTTATTTAGCTTATGATGATTATGTTTGTTTATTTATTGATTAATATGCTTAGTGAGTAGATTTTAAATATGCTTGTTAAGTGTTAAATTGTTTAGTGAATTAAGTATAATTAATAAAAAAGAAAAAAATATTGATTAGTGATTTTTATATTACTTAGATTATTGTTTTGGTTATTCGAGCGGGCAAAAGCCGTAAGAATAACTAGGCATTAATTTAGTAATCGATATCTTAGTAAAAGTTGTTTTCAATATAAGCCAACGTTGTGAGAAGATAATTTGTTAGAAATATATTGATTCATCGATAAGGACTTAATTGTATATTTAATTCACACTTAAAGATCTAATCAATACACTTAGCAAGCATCTCTTTCATTATATATCGTTCTTCGTTTGTTTGCTTGCTAATTGTTTCTAGTTTTCTATAGTTTAATTCTATTAAATTTTTAGTTTAAAACCAAAAACAAAAATATTCGATATTCAAGCATCAAACAAAACGCTTTCGTGAATTTCAAATTCATCTCTCGTTGGGACACGACATCCGGAGGATCAATCATTACTTTTCCTAAAGTAATTTTTATCCAACGTGATTACTTATATTATATTACTCGACTAGTTCTCGCGAACGAATCAGTTTTTGTATTTTGATAAATGTCAAACGCGTGTCGGAGTAATATATAAGTATTTCCCGTTAGAATAAATATTCACTTGAGGATAAGCAAAAATCTAACTTTCGAGTGTCATATCCACGGCGAGAATTGAATTGAGATTTACGTTTATGTTTTTTGTTTGGTTTTTGGTATTTAAACTAATTAAAATAATAAGCTAAATTAATACTAAATAATAATAAGCAAAGCAAATAAAACGGATATGCTTGCCAAGTGAGGTGTTCGGATCCTTAAGTGTGAAAGTAAGTTCTTATTAATGAACCAATGTCCGTCAAAATAACTATCTTCTCACAACGTTGGTTTTTATTGAAAACAATTTTTATCAAGATATTATTACTAAATCAATGCCTAATTATTCTTACGGCTTTTGCCCGTTCGAATAATCAAAACACTAATCTAAGTAATCCGAAAATCACTAATTAATATTCCCTTTTTAATTATCACACTTAATTCACTCAACACTACTCACTTAACAAGCATAATAAGACTACTCACTACTTATCATAACTAAACTAGCATAAACAAACATAATCAATTAAGCTAAAATGATCAAAAAGATATATAAGACGAATATACTTGCTAAGTGACATGAAAAGATTCATAAGTGTGAATTAAAGTTTTTAATGACGAATTACTACCCGTAAAAAGATTATTTTCTCAAAACGTTGGTCTTTATTGAAAACAATTTCTTATAAAGGTATTAATTACTAGATTTAATGTTTGATTATTCCTCGGGATTTTGCCCTTCGAAATAATCAAATAAGAAATCTAAATAATCCTAAAACTATTAATCAAAAATCCCTTTTTAAATCCATACTTATTTCACTAATCACAATCACTTAACAAGCATAAATAAATCTACTCGCTAAACATGACAACTAAACGGACAATAATAAGCATAACAATAATAACAAACATATTAAGCTAATTAAGCTAAAAACTACTAATAATGGAAAAGGGAAAAGAAGGAAGAACCCAATTGAAGAAAATGGAGACGAATTTAAACCACTCGATCTTATAAACTTAATTAAACACTAAAGTTTGTAACTTTATTAGATTCTAAATAACTAATTAGCTAATAAAGTTTTGAGCTTTATTCACTTATTAGCTAAGTAAAATCTTAAAAAGCTTGAAACTTTAGTAGTAAAACAAGCTTAAAAGACCCATAAGCTTCTTGCCTAAGTGTTGGATAGATTTCATCAACATTAAAACAAATAAGGGTTAAGATGAACAATATAATAATAAGCTACTAATTAATCTAAAGACAATAAGCTAATAAAAACAAAAACTTTAGATCTAGATCCACCCGAAACTAAGGTGTTCAATCAAGTGAACTCGGATCGGGTATAATTAAGGATTTAGATCTAAGAAACATAAGCTAGAATTAAAAAACAACAAACTTTATGCTAGAAAATAAGCCAAAAATAATAGATCCAAATCCACCCGAAACTAAGTTATTCAACCAAGTACCGCAAGCAAGGTGTGTCATAGATTCTTTATTTGATTATATAAGAACCTATATGTTGAAAAGTTACTTCTATGTGTTTTAAACTTGTTCTTTATATTGTTCAGATATATCTATTTGAAACTCACTTTGTTGCCATGGAATGTGATTAGTTTAACTTGATAAACCTTACATCACATTCAAGGGGACCAACAAGTGGTATCAGAGCTGTTTGATTTATTAAATCCTTTTCAAAGTTTTTTATAACGGCTTAAAGATTTTTAAAATTCAAAGATCAGCTAAAAGGCAGCAAATGTACCCAGAATCTTGAATATTAGAGTAAGCCAGCTAATGCCGTCCGATACTGAGTGGAAAATTTTTAGAACTTGGAAAAGAGGTTCATGTGCCACATCATTGGTATTAAACCTCGTTTTGAAAACATCATCAAAAATGGTCCTTTTATCCCCATGGTAGCTGGTCAAAGGAAGCCAGAAGGACAATGAACTGCAGATGAGAGAAAGGCTGCTAACTTAGATCAGCGACTCAAAAGTCTCATCATGTCTGTCCTTCCAGATGACCAAATGAATTCTGTCATAAACTGTTTAACAGCTAAATCAACCTAGGATGACCTGATACTGTATCATGAGGGCCCCTCTGATGTGAAAGAAAGTAGGGTCATTGACCTAAAGTTGTGTTACAACACCTTCTAATTTAAAGAAGGTGAAACACTAACACAAACTTTTACCAAATATAAAGATTTGATGAATGAGTTAGTAAATGATAGCATCAAACTTTTAAAGCTTGAAATAAATAATAGGTTTATAAATGGGTTATCAAAGAAGTGGCTAAGTTTATGCCAAAGTCTTAGAAACACAAATCATGTGAAAGATTCCGAGCTTGCTTCTCTATTTGGTAAACTCAAATATAAAGAAAACCTAATAGACAATATTTATGAGACTGAAAAGAAGAAATCTCTTGTCTCTGCAACACCTTTGTCAACTGCTTTCTTTCCTACCTCTATTGTTCAGGACTTTCAAGATAATACTGATGATGAATAGGATACAAGAAGCAGTCAAGAGTACTTAAATGACCTAGAAGAAGAATATCAAGCAAGAGATCTTTTAGCCAAGTCGAAAAGATTCTTCAAAAAGGATACTCAAAGGTTCAGAAGTGCAAAAGCAACTGACCAAACTGAATGTCACAAATGTGGCAAGAAAGGTAACTTTGCAAGAGACTGTTGGTCAAAAACTTCAATTCCTTCATATCAATCACCCTTTCATCTAAAACCTCTCATTTCTTCTAAGCACCAACATGAACTAAGGCTGACAAAAGACTTTAAAGCCAAATATAACAAAGTCAAGGCTAAATTGGCTCTTCTAAGTTCAAGTACTTTAGCTTCCAAATCATCCATGGTTAAGAACAAAGGTCTCATCGCTGAAGCCTATGAATGAGATGAAGAAGAAATGTCATTAGATGACAATGAAATGGTTGAAGTAAAAGTGCTCATGGCACTAGCTAAAGATAATGAGGCTGTCAGCAAAGAAGGTGCCAAAAATGGTGAATGGGTAAAGATTTCTATGATAAAGGTACACACTCTTCTTGAAATGAAGGATAATGATGATAGAAAGAACTATATAGATTATTTGTGTATTGATCTAAATTATGTTGAATAACAAAGAAATAATCTTTTGTCAAAACATAGTGAAGGAAATAAATTTCACACAAATTATAGAACTAGAGAGAGAAAGCTAGAGAGAGAAGTGGATGGGAGAATACATCAAAAACACACACATGAATATGAGAGAAATTCATTCAACCAACACCCTCTCTATGTGTGGAGAGGGTTAATATACTTACAAGATATGGGTCGGGCCGGGCTTTCCTTGGAATTTCTATAAGCGGCCCGATTAGCTACTAAATATTACATATATAGACTAACTATTACAAATGGCTCGGGAGGAATCATATAATGATTGTCATTTACTAAAAACTGTTTCCTAACCAATCTCCCCCTAATGGACGATGTTGAGATCTCATAAATGATCAACACTTTCTGTATTTCTAACAATCTCCCCTTAAGGGGTGATCAGAGAGATCTCTCCTTGTGACCATGATCATTAATCGTTAAAGCTTCTTGTCTTGATCTTGAGCCTTTTTTGTGTAATAGTTAATCTTTTGTCTTGCATCTTTATGTAGTGGTCTTGTATTATGCTTGAGCTTGTTTCCTTTATGCTTGACGGTCTTGTGATCTTGAACCATTATTACTTGATTTTGAACTTCTTGAGGTCATAAATCTTACATCATCATTTTATTATCTTGTAATACTTTGCCTTCTTGTGTTCTTGTGACTTTGGACCAACATTCTCATTCTTGGTATTATCTTGAAAGCTCGCTAACAATATCCTTGAATAGACTTTGACTTGATAACTTGATGTCTTCAAGGAAAATGTTAATTATCAGAGTAGCAGAAGACTTTATAACTTGAGCTTTCTTGAATACTTAAAACTTTACTTCTTTGAGTATGAGCATGTGGCTGTGAATTTGACTCGTCATGGACTAGATACTGCTACCATCGGGAAACCTGTAAGTTTAGGTTAGTAATAAGCACAAATATAGACGAAAGTGTCTTTGTCACTTTGTCAAATAGGGTTGCAATAACCATGGTTCCCCGTTAATCAGTATAAATACTGCCCGTGATCAGGTAGAATTCAAAAGAATCTCCTTGACAGGGTTTCGCAGCTGCACTAGCCGTTCTCGTTACCAAAGCAAACAACACGGTAAGAGTGAATCGCTAAGTTACTATCTTCCCGATTAAGTCGTCAATTCGTGTTCAGCTTTCCTATGTCCAGATACCCTTGTGAGGCTGCCCATGGATATAAGATTGAAAATTGATTTAAGAAAAATCAGTTGACGTGTTAATCAGTAAAGAGTTTTCTAACACGCCAAATAGTTTTATCTTTTTAAATTCACCCGTCAATTCATATACTGAACCGATATTAATATTTAGTTGTCACAAGTTTGATTCATATAGAATCGCACAAATCACCTGCCGTAGTGCTTGTTTAATGTTGGCACTGGTAGGATTTCCATCGTCACTATGAATACTATGAAGTATCACTCTGATGTTCTAGCAAGATCACAAGGATAATGCATAGGACTCTTAGTATCTTACATGTGTTCACAGTTTTTAAACAACATGGGTATTTTTAGAATTGTATCCTATGAGATTTATATTGATCTCTTTTAGCTTTAGACTCAATAGTGCACTTTGGTTTTTAGTAATCGGAGGCTGGAGCAGACTGCCACCTTTTAAATACCAATTAACTTAGAGTGAGAGAGTTGATAGAAATGTGTGTAATCTCTCTGAGAAATGAAACAAGTGTCTTTTGAGAGACCTTGAGTGGCTAGGAAGGGTTGTGCTTTGCATCACTGGGTCCATGATGTCTATCTTCTTGCTACACAGACCAACAAACTTTGTGTTTTTGATCTGCTTATGTATTGACCCGGTTTCTGCCTAAGTGTATGGAGAGCTTCCTTCTTTACACCCTTTTATCCTTACATTCCTTTTTCATTCTTTAACCCCTTTAATGCTTACCAAGACTTCATCACTAACACCTTGTTGGGTTTGTTCAGTGTTAGCTCTGTCTTAGTCTGCATTTTTCCCTTTCTCACTTTTACTCCTTTTGTATCATACCTAAGGACTTCTATTCTATCTAATGGAATATCCCTGGGTAGATCCCTCTAGTTCTGGCTGGATCATGGAAACAAATACCTATACTTAACCACCTTATAACTCTGATAAAAGTAAGTACATGGTCGGTCTTTGGGTATTGTTCTCATCGCCTTAAAACCATTTTGGAAAAACTCGATCAAGGTACTTGTGATATATATATCATAACATTTGTACCTCGATAGTTTTTACTTTTCAAAAATGCCCCCCTTGCATATGTGCATCGATACTCAAAAAAATTTAGCACATACGCTGGATGAGATGCACTTGAGTCAAATACGATCACATATATTACATTTTAGTCCATTTTTCTCCCCCTCAAAAATAGCATACCACATGATGTTTTTGAACACAATGGAATTAAATGGCTATTTGAGATTTGAAAACACATGGGAGAAGATTCTTATAGCATGATTTTGTTTGAACATTTTCTTAAGCTCCCCTTTAATTATTGAGGACCCGATATAGTGTTGAGTACACAATTTTGAAAGATTTTGAATTTATTTAAAAATTCTTGAAAAATTGTACTCGAACACTATATATTTATGAAGTTGCACTACATGTATACAAGATGATTTATAAGACATGACCTGAAACTCACAAAACCGAGAGCGATATACATTGTCACTCTTTTCGAAGCAGCAATCTTTGGTCAGTCGCATCTTTCTCCTTATAGAAGCTTTTATAGTTTCCCCTCGAACTCGAAATCCTTTGATGAGTAAATAGAAAGAGTTCTTCAGAATAGAATGATGTAAATTGTAACATCAACGTCAGATAAGTCCTGAATGTCAACAATTATTCTCTCTAAGTAGCCGAAATGATAACGCTAAGGACAACCAAGTCCCGAATGTACACACTTCTTTCTATAGAATACTGACAATCTAACGGAATCATCATACCTATGTGAACCTCTTTTATCAAAATTTACCACTTCTTTTGAAATTAGCTTTAGTGATTAACCGGTTGGGGCACTATTAATCTAAACAGAAATATCTTCCTTTTCTGGATTCCTAAAACTACGTAATTATTTCAAACAATCTTAAGCCTTTTAGAACTTATGGTGTTGGCAAAATTTGATCGTATGTAGTTTTAATCCTAAGTCACAATCCTTGAGATTATATTTAAACACCTAAAGTTATTAACTTATGAAAACTTAAGCCCTTGGAGCTAAAATAAATTAGCTCACCCTCAAATTATTATTCGTTAAGTTAAAACTTTTTCTTGTATAATTTTTTGTGACTTGATTTGAAAGATTGTTTTAAAAGATTATTTATTAGCACTTTTTCTCCCCCTCAAACAATGACCCGTTTTCTATTTAAAGAGTTGTAGTCGTTGTTTGAGTGATAGAAAATATCTTTTGAAACTTTTTTTTTTTCAAATTCTTGAGAACACTGATTATGTTTCTGATTCTTCCTAAAAATAAGATTTCTCTTATTTTGACAAATAAATGCACTGACACATACACTTATTTTAAGCAAGCAAGGGTTGTTTAGCAAAGTATACACAAGCCTTTGTATGAATATGAAGTAATTCATACCCGAGAAAAATTAATTTCCCGTTGTGAGGAAAAGTTATCTTTTTGTCGATAAACTTTCCTTTAAATTGAAGACCGGGTTGCTATATGAAATAATAGCAAGCCATATGACATGTTTTGAAAACACTTTACAACTTCTGCTCAAACTTTATTTACAACTCCGTGTCATTGTTAAATGACAATTTCTAAAGTCGTAAATATTATCGATTACAAAGATGTCTGAAAACATATTTGTTAGATTTTTTTGAAATTTTATAATTTTGTATTTTGTTTTTTTGATTTTATATTTTTGTATTTTGATTTTATAAAATTTTATAAAATGAAAAAACTTTTTGTGTTTTAAGATTTAATTATTTACATAGGATACATGAAGAATTACCACCATTATTCTTTCTTTGAGATAGTATGTCTCAACCAGACCATTTCCCACCGAATGGAATCGGATTGTCATTTGCGTCAAAGTAGGACCAAATGGCATGTTCTTGTAGTTGACTTCTTGTCGAAACCGATCTAGAAGGATCGCCAATAACATTCTCCAATGGGTGATTCTTTGTCAACTTAGTGAGAGTATCAAACGATTGGTTAAGATGATGCAAATTTAATGGAATGACCCCTTGTCAATTAGTTTCTTCAAAACTAGAGTTTGAAGAAATATTATGAAGGAGGGGTGCATTATTAAATTATGCATTTTGATGTCCATGAATTTATTCTTCAACACCTTGATGAGTGACTTGAGATTGAATTTCCTGATTTGTTGGTGAAGTACTAGTAGATTGTTCATCTTGATCAATGGTAGTTGATGAAGGTGAACCAACTGGATCAACAGCTCTTGAAGCAACAATAGCTACCGGATCTGGGGAAACAGTTCGTGGTGGAAGATTATAGTACTCATTAAACAATGGTTACAACAGGATCTCATAGTCTTTCTTGGATGGTGGAACATATGGTGTTGGAGAAACTGAGATTTGCACGAGTCCTGAACTGATGTATCCAGGAGTCATCAAAGAAGGCGCAGGTCCTGAACTGATTTGCACAGGAGCCGTGACTTGACCATTTCAAGAACTGAACTGCTCTGCTGTAGTGCGGATGTTGGTGGTGAAAGTTGTAATGAATGATTCTTGACAGGGAGGAGATACTGGTTTAGGAGATGAGAGATCGATGACTGAAGTATCAGTAAAGGAACAGATGAAGAAACTTGTTGGATAGGAACAGTGACCATGGATTCAACTTCGGTTTCCATAGTAGTTTTTCCTGGTTCATCTTTTACTTATATATTTCTTCAGGATCAGGCTTAGTTTCCTCATTATCATCC
Organism: Tanacetum coccineum; assembly: GCA_026074375.1. Taxonomy (NCBI): domain Eukaryota; kingdom Viridiplantae; phylum Streptophyta; class Magnoliopsida; order Asterales; family Asteraceae; genus Tanacetum; species Tanacetum coccineum. Next base: position 9,557 of record BQNB010050662.1, read on the forward strand.
CCAACATTATCATCTCTGTCAAAATATTTACTAACCACATCTGCTTCCCACTAGAGAATTAGCTTTTCCTCATCAGGAACCCCTAGTTTGGATCCAGTTCCTTCACTTGAGGCTCTAGAGATGACTGTGGACTCATCAGGAACCCCTAGTATGTTACCAGTTCCTTCATTTGAGCCTCCAGTTCTAGGTTTTCTCTTGCTCATTTTCTTGCTTTCCTTGAGAGCTTTCATTATGTCAGCAACCTCTTGTTCAGCAGGAGTAAGAGTTTGAATACCCTTGACCTTCTTAGACGAATCAGAAGACCTCTTCTTTGACACAATAAAGGAATCTCAGAAAGCAATACCAGACTGTCTTCTTTGTGTGGGCTCGGGTTCAGATTCAGCATATGCATCAGACTTGTGTCAGTGATCTGGATGTTGTTTGGAAGCATATGCATCAGAGAGTATAACACATCTACTCTTGTGTCCGTGATCTGCCATCAAGTTGGAGGTAAGACTAGCTGGATGTTGTTTGGAAGCAATCATCAGACTCTCGTAGTTTTCTTTTAAACTTTGGTGATCAACTTTTCGAAGGAGGCAGAGACTGACCGAAGCGGCAGATTCGGTCCTTCTACTCTTTGCTGACCACCCTGGTTTGATCCAGCTGAAGCCTTCATCATCATCATCGTGCTACTTCATCATCACTGTCACGCTTTCTCTTGAGGTCTTTAACCTTGACTGCAAATTCCTTATCCATGGCATCTTCATCTGCTATTAATGCTTCCATAAGAGCATGGTATAGATGGTAGTATGCAGGATTCTTGTTTTGCATTCTTGATCTGATGCATGTGTTTGAAGAGAGCCTCTTTAATCCAAATTCTTCAGAGCACCTTGTCTGTTGACCTGATGAGTAAATGGAATCTTGTTTCTCCCACCTTTTCCCTTATGATTCTGATAATCATCCTTTGGATCCTTTTTCATTCTTGATTCTTGATAGACTATGGGCCAGGCAGCACAAGTATTTCTCGATTAAATCTCAGTGGTTCGTTCAAGAATCTTAAGGAGAGCATCATCAAGTTTTGTTCCTAGATATTTATCAACAACCGTAGGAACTTGGGATTTGATTGAAGCCAAAACATCGGCAGAGTGATCAGTCTTCTTGACTTCAGACATCTCTCACTCCATTTTGTAGCTTCCGTGTTGATTGGTGGAGGAGTGACCAGTGACGACGGCTTAGTAGATGAGACATCTGTGAAGGGAGCAATCACTGGAGGAGTTGACGTTACTGTCTGATGACTTGGATCAGGTATGGTGGAATCAGACTCCTCTATAACTTTAGATTTCTCCTGATCATCTTCGGTTGGTTTGTCATAAAGAAATTGATCCCCAAAGTTATAAGTGTCATCGAGATTTTTCATGGAAGACATAGAACCAGAATGACTTTCTGGATTTTCTTCGATGACACGTTCGTCTGTTATGAGCTTCAGGTTTTCATGAACCTTTGGGTAGGCTGTCGCGAGGAATTCATCATCCATGTGCTCAGGGTTTGGTCCAGCAAGAGACACATGTAATTTTCCAGAGTTTGATCCAGTCTGGTCTTCTTGCATGGGCTCAGGGTCTGGTCCAGACACAATTCTTGCATGAGTAGCATGAACTTCTCTTGCAACAGCTTCTTCTTCAGCTTCAGTTAAGCTGATAGATTTACCTAATTCCAAAGCTAAGTCTGGTTTAGGGACGATGTTGTCATGCAGGAGTGATCTCTAAGGCCTTCCGAAAAAGATCAGCACTCAGAGTAAACCATTTTTCATCAAGTTTGAAAGCTATAAACCCCAGTCTTTGCATCATGAGTCAGAGTATTCCAGAACAGCTGAATGTAGATAGAAGGGAATTTGCTGATGCAGTGAATGCCCTAACGAAGTTTGTGTTCTTGAAATATCAACTGAAATGTGGAAGATAGGATTCTTCTGCAACTTCTGTAGATCTTAGAGAAGGTTTCCCTTTCCAATCTGTAACTGTTCTGAGCAATGAAGGATCTGTTCATCTCATCTTGTAGGTTCAGGTGCAGGAATATTCTCTTCTGCCATCGTATCTGTTAAAGAATATCAACAAAGATAGACAAACATAGCATATAATCAATGTTAGATAAAGATGTTCGCCTTGAGTTTGACATGCCCTTGATATTCAGATTAGCACGAAGATATTCCACATTAGAGTCACTGGACATTGGGTTAAGTCAACATTGGTCAACCTTGGTCGATGGTCTAGAGATTATCTGATAGGCTCAATGACAAGTTAACTAAGCCTGTATGAGAGTCAACAAGACAAATGGTCCTTTGGAATAGGCCTAAGAGGTTTATTGGGCTTATTGGGCCAAGACATGGACAATTAGCCTAAGACGCTGCCCAACAGATCACCAAACCGCCATGCAGTAGGTTAACATTCCGCCATCAAGAATATGCAACCGCTATCTAACATTAAGCAAGATCCAAGGCATTTTAGATTATCTTAATCTCCTAGCAGACAGATTTAACACCCTACAGACAGATTTAACACCTTACAGATTTAACACCCTACACTTTCACATTTGACCATTTTATACACATTCAAAGACCAAGATAAACCATTTTAATCACATTTAATTCACTATTCTCCCCTTCAAAAATTGCATATGCGATTGCCATTTTTGATCTAGTGAATTATAATACCAGCTAATGTACGTTGGTCCACTTAACTAACGAACAAGCATGGGAAAATATGAAGCTTGTTAATGAGAATGGTCAAAAACAAGAAGATTTCTCTTCTTTTGAAGATAAAGCGCACTGAAGCGTACACTCTCCTTTTCTTTGAAAAACTGGTTTCGTACAGAAGAATACGAAAGCCATCGACTTGAGCTAACAAACATTGAGTGTTTCGAAAGTAGCTCAAGACCGAAAAGATTTCTCTTTTCGTTATTAAGGATAAATGCACTAACACGTACATTTTCCTTTTATCTGAAGATGGGGTTGCAATCTAACATTTGATTACAAGCCATTACCATGAGCTCAAAACTTGGAATGTTTTGTTATATTAGCTCATGACCGAAAAGATTTCTCTTTTCGTTGTCAAGGATAAATGCACTGACACGTACACTTTCCTTTTCTCTGAAGGCGTACACCTTTCTTTACTTTAAGGAACAGGGCTTGAAGAGATGCCAGCAGACGCCATTTGACATTAAGGAACGAGGTTTGAACCGTTTTGTTCAAACGTCATCAAGATGAAGAACGAGGCCTGAACTGTTTTGTCCAAACATCTTTTGAAGCATGTTCATCAGATTTGAATTCCTTGAACTCCTGACGTATGAGATATCAGTCTTTTTGGTAACCAAACTCTGAGTCTTTCCTTTAAAGGATTGACAGATGTACCTGCACTTGAGTTAGAAGTACCTGCACTAAAATAAAGAGTTTGATTGCATTCATATGGGTTAGTGATATCATCATTTGAACCATTTGGAGGTTCACTGTCAACTTTGGTTGTGCTATCGGTGAACATCTTTCCAGTAGGTATCCACCTAAGACTAACAGTCTTGAAAATTCTACCCGTTGGTTTCCACCTAAGACAAGATCTAGGAGTGTGTGGTTTCTCATGCACAGCGGAAGACTTATTGAGAGAAAACCTTTGTCCTATACCATTCTGCCTACCAGGTTTATGAGTGTGGTTCTTTGGTTCAACGGGATTGTTGTTTCTGATCTTGGGGGACTGAACTTTAGCATGAGAATTCACCTTATTCAGGATCTTTATTATACAATCATCATGATTTGTATTAAAGATATATTTATGACAAATCGAACAAACAAATTGTTTGGAGTCCAAGAAGAAACTAGAATTCCTAGAGAAAAGGAACTAGAATTCCTAGAGTGATCTACTAGTGGCACACTATTTGACGTTACATCACTACTCTTAGATACAGGCAAACTCTTAGATGTTTGATTGTTGCTCCTAAGTTTTTGTTTGCTACCATTAGTAGTGATTTGTAGACTAGTAGTATGCATCACACTAGATTTTGAATTCCTATTTCTTTCTTGTGTCTTTTTCCTAGCTTCCTCTAGATAGTGATTATGAGCCATATCATTTGAACCATACGATTCTTCTTGACTATTCCTAGATGAGCCAGGTGGTTGCACATCACGTGATGAGGTTTGCAAGCACTTATTTCTCGAAACTTTAGGAATAATGAGGGAGTGACTGCGGTTTTGACAAATAGTTACTTCTCATCACTTTGGAGGCAAACCGTGGTTTTGAAAAATTAGGTCGTTCAGATTTAAGCGCATTCGGTTGTCTAACAACTGATTGGTTTTTAGGTGGTTGTAAAACCGGTTTCCCCAAGATTGATGGTTTTGCAAACTTAGTATCCATGCTATTTCCTTTTAACTTTCTTAATTCGTTTTTCAATGCTGCAATTGTAAACCCCTTTTCCTGAAGTTGAGCTTTGAATTCATCATTTTTGGCAATCAAAGAAGTTGTTTGTTCTATAGTCTTAGTTCTCGTTACTTTGATAGAATTATACAAGTCTTTGTAATGCTTTTTCAAAGTCTCATTTTCCTTAAGTAAGTTATCCACTTTATGTTCTCATTCGATGTTAATTATTTCAATTAAATCAATGTCATGTTTAACCTTGGATTCATTACTTTTCTCATGCACATTTTTAATTTGTTTCTTCAAGTTGTTGATCGTTGAGTTTTTGGCTTGTAGCTGAGCTTTCAAAATGTTTATCTCAAAAAATTCACAAAATTCAGGAGAATCCCGATTCTTACATGGTTTGTTACTTTGAAAACTTTCTTCCTTTTGTTGTATTAAAATTTCAAGTGAAATACAATGTTTTTCAAGTTGTAAAAATATGTTTGAAAGTTCATTATAAACTTCTTTTTTAACCATATCTTTCATTTTGAAAAGCTTAGCATTAAGCAAAGGACTTTTACTTGATATTGTTCAGCATCCTGGTCAATCTCTCCTCCCATATGACTCATATTTGTGGAATCAGGAGTGGTATTGATATCAATCTTTTCCAATAGATATGTGTCATAAATGGGTTCAGATTGCTCAGTATGTTGTTGTTCATTAGCAAGGACATTATGTTGAGCAGTCAATTGTACCTCAGCAAATGGTATTTGGTCATTTACTGGTCTGATATCTGCATCCACAACATGTGTGAAATAATTCCTAGAACTGCTGCTTGTATCCTGCTTTTTAGATTTTGTCCCATTGCTTTCCATGATAACCAAATCAACATCTACTGCTTTACTCGAAACGACCTTACTCTCTTGTGTCTGCATCAGTCTTTTATTCACCCTTCTATCATACTGCCGTTTATGTTGTGCTCTTTCATTAATGGAAATCTTAACAGATTCCATGTGTTGGATCAATGTATTACGGAATTGTTGAATGTGACAACCATGTCTTGAGCCGGTTAGTCAAACCGACAGTGTTGACCTAAGTATATTATTATGTGTTATAACTATGTGTTTATGTGATCTTATGTGAGTTTGGTTATCAATCTATGAGCGTGATCGTCTCATTTTGATTTAATTTTTGGTTAATATGGGAATTTCATTTTGTTCACATTTTGTGACAATGGAATTGATAGTATGATTTTTATGTGTGCTAAGTGAGTTAAGTATGTGCTTAAGATCATTTTGAGTTGTATGGGCATCTCATTTTGATTCTATATGTATGTTAAAGTATTGGATATTCTAGGTGTTCACATGTGGTGATAATGGAAATGAGTGACATGTCGCAAGTAATGCTATGTCAAATATTGGAAAATTAAGGATTGAGTTTTATGGAAAGTATGCATTTTAGAAATGAAATATAGAAGTTTGTGGAAAACTTTCTAAAAATAGAAAGTGGTTCGGTGAAATGAAAGTTATTTTTCTAGTAAGGTTAAGTATAGTAGAGTTTAGTAAAAAAGGTTTAATCAAATTAGCTTAGGTTTTTATAAAAACTTAAGGAAATGAAGTAAATTAGTTAATTAATAAATTAATAATAAAAATATATAAAAAATATATAATTATTAAGGGTGCGTCTAGTTTAGGTTTTTAAAGAAAAAAATAATATTTTTTTAAGCTTATTTGAGTTGGGATAGGACTAGAAGGAAATAGTTATAAAATCAACTTGGCCCATCCCTTTTCCCTTCTTCTTGTTGCCGTGCAATTTAGGTCCCAAAACCCTAAGGAAGACAAAAATTTTGATCAAGAAATCTAGGTGTTAGAATGTAGTTTAATTCACAAGCTAAGATCGTTTAGGTTGTCTTCTTCTTTGTTTATTCTTTAAATTCATGTAAAATAATTTATGATGGATAATTAAGGTTTCATAACATCTGTAATTAATGATATGATAAACATGTTATAATGATTAGGGTTTAATTAGAAGCTTATGGATGTAATTGGTTAGGTTTAATTCGCGTCAAAACTTGAATTAGGGTTTGGCAGAATTAGGGCTGTGTTGATTTGATGATATCTTGATGATAGAAATGAATATTGATATGTTTCTCGAGTCTATGAATAAGCCAAAAGAGTCTACTTTCCAGAAAATCTGGCCTCGAAAGTTTTTAAGGTCGGGAAGTCATTCAAATGTTGGTTACACTAAAAGTTGTCAAAATAGTAAATACGGGTCAGATTTAGGTCATGTTTGTGAGGGTAAAACCCTAACTTAAAATTCGAATTGACCTTATCCCTTCTACAGTAATTAAGTTCCATATGTATATAGAGAAACCCCAGAAGGATATCTTCTAATTTTATGTCTAAGTATGGTTAATAAGTCCAAACTCTTTAGTATGCAATCAGATCCGAATTGGGACTGTTTTGAAGTTTGATTTTCTTAGGAGTACTTGTGCATGTAAATGGCTTTTGGAAATCCAAAGGTAGTTAATATACTCATAAATGAGCATGGGTGATTTTTGGTATGAATTATGAGGGTCATTAAGTAAGGGTTTGGGGTACGTAAAGTCATGATAAAATTCTGCAATTCTGAGTTAATTATAAGTAACTAGTAGAAGAAGTTAATGAAGTGGTTAAGTTTGGGCATGGTGTCGGGGTGACCCATGATGGTTAATTAAACCCTTAGCACTTCCTTATCATATGAGGTGTTTCATGGACATGTGCTTTTAGCTTGGTCGCGTTGTAACCACATTTGCCTGATTGTATTGTGTAGTTGTGTGGATATTGTTTGAAGGCTTGTCGCTTCAGGTGGAGTTTCATAGCCTATTTTCTTTATGTTTTATTGGGGTGGAATGTAGCAAAGTCGTTTAGGGAATGTTTGGATTACTGTCGTAGATAATTGTAATATGTCAAAAGGATGCTTGGATATACGTGATATTGTATGTTGTGTGCTACATGTTTTGTGATGTGATATTGAGAATTGTGAACTAAGTCAGGGGGATCACCTGTGGGTATCCATGGCCTGTTTAATGGAAGGTATTGTGGCTTAGCGGGCAGGATGGTTACTTTAAGAGTATCCAAGGCCGGGGCTAAGGGGGTAACCACAAGGACCTTGGTACGATTGAGACGTCTTATAAATCGTTACTAGGAAATCGTGTAATTGGATTGTATTGGATTGTATTGGATTGGTTGTGCATGCTAGCCTGTATGATAGTTCATTTATTGTCCTGCAATGTTTTCTTTATTATTACAGTAATGTGCAGTTTGGATTTTATATCGTGTCTTAAACCTATGACTCTCACCAACTTTATGTTGACGTTTTTAAGCATCATTTTTAGGTGAGTATCGTGATGATAAGAAGGATGTTAGGAAGAGTGGCTAGAGAGACCTAGGCATTGCTTGTGGAGTTGTCTTTTTTTTTTTCGTATGTGTTTGCATGAATTATTGGATGCTCATTTGGTTGTATTAGGTTTGCGATTCATGGTCTTTGTATTGATGATTCCCTTGTCATTAATGCAAGACGCCGTGCGGATTCTTTTGTTGTTTTTCGGTATTGTCATGACACATTGTGTCTTTTATAATCATTTATGAAATTAGTGATCCTCTATTGTTGACACCATTGTGTTGTGATGATATCCATGATGTTACGCCTCGTGTTTCCGCCTTGGCGGGGTGTGACAGATTGGTATCAGAGCCATTGGTTATAGAGAAGTAGGTGGTTGAGCCTAGACTATAACCTAGGAGTCCTTCATATAGATGCATATTAGGGCCTAAGTGTTTAGTATTATAACTATTATACTTTCCCCTAATTATATAGCTTTTGTTATCTTATTTTGTCTAACTTTTATTTAGTTATTTTGTCTACCATTATCTGATATGATATGTATTACTTCCTTAGTATTTTAGCTATATTTTTCCCCACCCGTAAGAAGTCTCGTTAGGGAACCGTTTTCCCAACTGGACTTAAGCGTTATAAGGATTCATAAGAGGAGCCTCTTATGGAACCAAAGGAGATAGGAAAGTTGATCGTTTGTCAGATGCACGTAATAGGGCTGGACCCGCAGAGTCGGGTGATTCTTGCGGAGGCAAAGTCAAACCCAAGCGAGGCCCAGCATTAGTTTATCCCGTCCTTTACCTCGTCATGTTGTTATTGATTATTTCTTTCGGATATTTTGTATTTTGGGAGTCGTTGCGAGACTTTCGTACCTTTATGTCATTTCGATTTTATTTTGATATGGGTAAGTAGTTATTTGATGGAGCATCCTTTACGTGTTAAGTTGTAGTGGTTTAAGATATGCAATGTGGTATATGTGCTTATATGTGAATTATGATTAATATGGGTAATCTTGGAAGTAAGTACACGTGTGAAAGGAGGCACTTATAATTATGGTGGCCAACATAATTATAAAGGCATCACACACGTAGACTTGTGACCATGATTGCATTTATTTGTGGTTGGTTGTAAGGTGGTTGTATAATATGTTGTATTTGATATGTGTATTCGCGATAAGATGGTGGTATGGGTAGAGAATTTTTCTCTTACCCTAATTGGAGGATATGTTAAGTTGAGTTGTATAAATAGTAAGTTTCCCTTCTATCTAGTATTTGCGGATACATAGTATTGCTATTATAGAGGTTGCTCGTTTGCCCGGTTGTTTGTACGGATTTCCTAAGTCTAAGCTTAGCATTCCTTCATCGTACATTGTTAGTAAGGATACCCGATTTTCCTATTTGATGTCTCGATGTATATTAGTTGTTCGGAATCTGCTCTTTCGTTTATGGACGCGTTTGTTAGTTCTTTCGTTGCATTGATTTCTCGTATGAGTATCAAACGTTTCTTTCAAGCACTAATTGTTTCTAACATTAGTGTGGATCATTACTTCCGTAGTTGTATATCCCTTGGTTTTCGTAACCCGTGGCGACATGTTAGTATCGATGCTTTTAAGCTTGCTCTGTTGATCGTTATTTTGGATGAGACCTTACGTTTTCTTTTGAGTACGTAACGTCTTGAGTGAGTTTTCTTGTTCGAGTTCGTTTGAATTTATTTGGAGTGTATGGTTCCTGGTATTTCTTTCGTTTCAAACAATAGAATTGTGTTAGAATCTGTATGGTGTTTTACAATCCATTTTGTTATTATGGTGTCTTTTGTGTGAGTAAAATATTTTATAATTGATGTCTAATTATAAAAACCCTTTGGAAGTATTGTGTTGGTGTTTGGGAAAAACTGTGTTTAAAATGAGCTCTGTAAATAGAATATGTTAAATGGCCTATGTAAATAGGAATTGAAAATTGTTGAGTAGTTAAATAAATTTTATATTATTATAAAAAGCAGGTTTAAAGTGATTCATAGTGGTAAGGTACGATACGCCATTAGATAACCATCTCTAGAATTTTTATGACAACCCAAAATGAATTTTTATAAAGATTACGATCAAGATAATTTTATTTATTATTTAAAATGATTTTTATACTTGAAGTGACTTCCTTTAATTTAAATTGATTTTTATAAAAACATTATTTAATCTGGTCTTTTGAATAAAGTCAATAATTGGTATAAGAATTCCCGTCTTTAGTATTGATTTTTTTATGTGTTCATTTGTAGTGGTGCGCTTGTTGGTTTTCTTTCGTTGTGTTTTCACTCGTTGCATATGTGTATCCTTTCTTTCACAGGATCCTTATGTCATTTGATCTACGTCTATTTGCATATGTGGAATCTCCTATATTCATTCTAGCCTTTGGCTTGATATTCGTTTGTTATCCTATTCGACTGTTCATAATCCTTGGAGTTCGTTGATACCGTTAAGTCGTGGAAGTTTTGATATGATTATGGGAATGGACTGGTTGTCCAAGAGGAAGTTTATGATAGTGTGTCATGAGAAGGTGGTTAGGGTACCGTTGGAATGTGATGAGATACTTCGAGTTCATGGGGAACGTACTTTGGGAGCCACCAAAGCCCTAATGAATGCTAAGTTAGATGAACCGAAATTGAGTGATATTTCTGTCGTACGAGATTTAATTGATGTGTTTCCGGAAGATTTATCGATAACCGCCACAGCGACAAGTTGAGTTCCGTATAGATTTAGTTCCTGGAGTGACGTCAATTACGAAATCTCCATATCGTCTAGCGCCTTCGGAGATGCAAGAATTGTCTGAACAGATTCAAGAGTTGCAAGACAAAGGTTTCATTCGACCTAGTCATTTTCCGTAAGGAGCACCAATGTCGTTTGTTGAGAAGAGGAGCATGGAGTTCGTTTGAAGTTAGTGTTGGAATTACTGAGGAAGGAGAAGTTGTATGTTAAGGTTACTCAGAGTGAGGCAGTAAAGAATTGGGAAGTACCTACGACACCGTCTGAGATATGATTACTCTTGGGATTGGCAGGTTACCTACCCACGTTTCATCGCAAACTTTTCTAAGGTTGTTAAACCCCTTTACTTCCCTAACTGAGAGGAATCAGAAGTATGAGTGGGGCGTAGAACGAGAAGAGTTTTTCCAGACTTTGAAGAATGATTTGTGTGATGCTACGATAAATCAAATGTAGTGGTTGATGCATTGAGTAGAAAGGGAGAGTGAAACTAAGACGAGTGAGAGCAATGTCCATGACTATCCAGTCAAGTGTTAAGGACAAGATACTGGTTACTTCAAGTAAGACGTCCAAGGTAGAGAACGCGCCAGTAGAAATGCCGTGTGACCTGGACTAACAGATGAAAAAGAGGGCAGAGGATGGTTTTTACTTAACGGATTGAAATGTTTAGTGATTAGGAGTGTGAGATTCGCTACCATCCTGGTAAGACGAATGGGGTGGCTGATGCCTTAAGTAGGAAGGCTATATGGTCTAGATCAACAGATGTAAAGGAAAGAAGATGAGAGTTTGTACGTTATGAACTGAATTTTAGGTTCTATTGGTAGGAAGTGTAATGGATGAGGCTCATGCATCAAGGTACTTGGTAAATCCGAGAGCGGATAAGACGTACTATAACCTTGGAGATATGTATTGGTAGCCACGTGTAGAAAGGGTATAGTTACCTATGTTAGCGATTGTCAGATTTATTTAAGAGGTGAAGGCTGCAATGTCAAAGACTTTTGGCTTGCTGCAATAACCTGAGATACTTGAGTGAAAGTGAGATAGAATCACCATGGATTTGAATCACTAAAGTTCCAAGGTTAAAGTAGTCGAGTAGCGTGCATGACATGTTTCCTGTGTCAAATCTAAAGAGGTGTTTGGCAGATGCTAGTTGCATGTGCTATTGGTAGAGATTAGTGTTGACAAGACTCTTCGTTTAGTTGAAGAACCTATCGAGATTGGAGACTATAAAGGTAAGAGGTTAAATGTAGCGGGATAGTGATACTAAGGTCCTTTTGGGCTCGAAGCGAGGTCTTTAAGACTTCAAGTAAACTGAGTATCTACATTTGTTCGTGAGTAAGATATTGTTGGAAGTATTAGTTAAAGATGGGTACGAAGGGTTTCTGGTAGACCTTAGTACGCCCTTAAAAGTTTTGTATGGTTTTGGTTAAAGTTATATTATGAATAAACTCGAAGTCAAGTCGATTCTTCAAAAACATTGAGCTTTGTAACAACTTATGACTTGGTTTCAAGACAGTTCTTGTTTGATGAGTTGCGAGGCCGGGTTGTAAATGACGTTGTTACACAAATTAGGGTTTTTGATGAGTTTACTCGATGACGAGCGAGGTTCAGGTAGATGGGTGTTTCTTTTCGTTTGGAGCGGTTATGCTGCTATGCGTACCCTTATGTGGGCAGTCAAAGTTGTTAGCAGTAAGATATCTTGTGAAAGTTAGTTGGAGTTCAAAGTATAACTTTGAGTTAGCATGGTTATGGGAGGACTATGTGATAGATAAGTACATTCGAAAAATTGTTTGGTAATGACGGAGTTGAACCTTTTGGTTAAATCTCGAGACGAGATTTCCTAAAGGAGGGGATAATGTAACAACCATGACTTGAGCATGTTAGTCAGACCATTGGTGTTGACTTATGTACTTGTTGCAATGTATGGTTTATGTGTTTATAGGTGTTTATGTGTGTGTTTATGTGGATTATGTGGGAGTTGGTACTCAATCCATTGAGCGTGATCGTCTCATTGAGATTGGAGTTGTGTTGGTTTTGGTGGAATTCATTTCGTTCACTTTTGAGTGACGGGGAAATGATTATTGTGAGATTTGAGCATTTGTGCGTTAATTGTGTAAGTATTAAGTTTGTACGTATTTTATGTGTACGTATTATGTATGTACGTATGTAAATAATAAGATTTAGTGTTAATGGAAAAAAAGAATGGCATATTGCATGCTATGCTACGTTAATAGTTGGATGGTTTCGTGTTAAGCATTTATGAGGAATGTGGCATTTTAGAAATAAAATAAGTGAGTGAAATATAGAAGTTTGTAACAAACTTTCTAAAAATAGAAAGTGAATTTGGAAATGGAAGTTATATTTAGAAAGTAGTTTTAAAACAAAATGGTTTACGAAATTAGCTTAGGTTTTTATAAAAACTTAAGGTATTGAAGGTATTAATTAAATAAAATGAAAGATAAAAAAAAATATTTTTTTATACATTAATGGAAAAAACGAAATTCACAAAAAAAAGGAAAAAAAAAGTTTAAGTTGAAAACAACTTCTAGTTGGATTAGATTAGGCTAATAATTCATTTATAATAAAAACCTGGCCCTTATTCTCTCGCCTCTCCCTAATTTCGACCTACTTCAGCCCCCAATACCTAAGAAAAATCGATTCAAGAAGCTAGGTTAAAGATTACATGAGTTGGTGAATTTGTGTTGCAAGAATCGAAGGTTTAAGGTATAGATCACTAATCCTTGTTAGTTATAAATCCTTTGATCATGTAATAATCATTGATGGATCATTAGGGTTTTAATAATCTGTAATTGATGATGTAATTAATGAGTTTTTATCATTGGAAATCGTTTTTAAAGTTTAATGAGGAATTAGAGGTGAATAGTTAGGGTTTATCATGTTAAATTCGTAACTGGAATCTGGTCAGAATTTTAGGTCACCTTGCGAGAGTCATAACTCGGTCATACGGATAGCTTTTAATGATTTTTTTTGAGCCTAAAATTAACTACAAAGAGTCTACTTTCCAACCCAATTGGTTTCATGAATTAAAAGTGAGTGGAAGTCAGTCAAATAATGGTTACAAGATTCGTTGTCAAAACTGTGTTTTCGGGTCAGATTTAGGTCATGTTTGGGAAGGTGAAACCCCCACTTAAAATTTGAATTGGACTTGGCCCTTCTACAGAAGTTAAGTTACATGTGTCTATTAAAAATCCTCCAAAGGAAATCGTCTAATTAGTTGTCTAAGTATGGTTTTTAAGGTTATACTTTTTAGTGTGCAATCAGATCCGAATTAGGTCAGTTTTGAAGTTTGATTTTATTAGAGGTGGTTACACATATAATTAATACTTGGGAATCATAATGTGGTTAATATACTCTTGAAGGAACATGTATGATTTTTGGTATGAATTATGAGGGTCATTAAGTATGGGTTTTAGGTTGGTAAAGTCACCCCAAAATTCTGCAGTTTTGGTTAAAATGAAGTTGTATATAGTAATGTGATATTGAGGTGGTTAAGGTTGGGCATGGTGTCCGGGTGACCCATGGTGGTTAATCAAACCCTTAGACATCCATCATATGATTGTTGCATGTGCTTAAGCTTTTGGCTTAGTAGCGTGTAACACGTGTTGTTTTGATTGTTTAGTTTTGTGCAAAGGAATTGGAATTGCTTGAGCATTCAGGTGAGTTTCATAGCCCCTCTTTTCTTATGATTTTATTGGGGTGAAAATGATGCAAATGGTTTGAAATGTTGAAATGATTTGATTACTGTGATAATTGGTTGTCTAAAATGCATGGACTTTACGTGGCTATTATGTGTATGTGCTAAATGTATTGTGATGTGGTCAATTGGAGCCGGGTTGGCTTGGATCGTGGGCACGTTCCTGCCCCTTTTGATGTGTTGTGATGTGATCAAGTGGAGTCATGACTTGGGTCGAGGGCACGCCTGCCCCTCTTGGATTGTTGTGGATCGGGGGTAACGTTCCTACCCAAGTGTGATTGGTTTGTTGTTTTGCATGTTAGCCTATATGATAGCTCATTTATTGTCATGCAGTGTTTTCTTTTATCACAGAAATGATTGGATAATCTTTAATTCGTGTCTTAAACCTATGTCTCTCACCAACTTTATGTTGACGTTTTTAAGCATCATTTTCAGGTGAGCGTCATGAAGATGTTAAGTTAATAAAAGTGGCTAGAGAGACCTTAGGATGGCATTGGAAGATTCATTGAAGTTTTTTTTTCGTATGTGTTTGCATGAATTATTGGATGCTCATTTGGTTGTATTAGGTTTGCGATTCATGGTCTTTGTATTGATGATTCCCTTGTCATTAATGCAAGACGCCGTGCGGATTCTTTTGTTGTTTTTTGGTATTGTCATGACACATTGTGTCTTTTATAATCATTTATGAAATTAGTGATCCTCTATTGTTGACACCATTGTGTTGTGATGATATCCATGATGTTACGCCTTGTGTTTCCACCTTGGCGGGGTGTGACAAAAATGTGAGCCACGATTGAAACATTACTCTTATTAGCGTATTTTTTATACTAGAAATGCAAAATTACGACATATTCATGTAGAGTAGACGATTATTTAAATTTTGTAAGAATATCTTCACTCGTGCAAATTATGAGCAAAAATTGAAGCATTGATCTTATTAGCGTATTTTTTATAATAGAAGAGCAAAAATATTAGATATTCAGGTTTATTTGACGATTATTTAAGTTTTTTTAAGAATATCTTCACACATGCAAATTATGAGCGATGATAGAGGCTTTGATCTTACAAGCGTATATTTAAGTTTTTTTAAGAATATCTTCACACGTGCAAATTATGAGCAAAGACTGAAGTTTTGATCTTACCAGTGTATTTTTTTACTAGAAGTGTAAAAATAGGTGATATTGATGTTTAATAGACAGTTATCTAAGTTTTATAAAAATTTCTTCACGCGTGCAAATTATGAGCAAGGATTAAAGGTTTGATTTTACTAGCGGTTTGAAATTTTGATCTTACTAGCGTATTTTTTATATTAGAAGTGCAAAAATATGATATATTTATATTTAATAGAAGATTATTGATTGGTTTTTTGCAAAAAATCTAGTACAACTAGTGTAACTAACCCTATAGGAACAAAAAAAATGACAACTTTAAGGTTTTTAAGCTAAAAGTTTTCAAATCAAGAATTAATTAGGTTTTTTTGAAAAGGTTTTTTTAAACACAAATCAAAATACCATACACAAAAACTAAACACATCACTCCTGTCTCTGATACAATATGAAGACTACTAGAAATCTTGATATAATACAAGAACTAAGAGGAAGTGGGTTGGAAAGTTCTAAGAGAGAGAAAGATGAATAATAGAGAGAATTATGTTCTGTGTGATAAATAAAGAAATGAAACAACCACACCACCTCTCCCAAGGCGTGAGAGGGTATATAAACTACAAATACATGGTCGGCATGTGCCTAACGGCTTTCCATAGGCTTGGGCCTGACTAGCTTACTAGACCTAATCATATAACAAAACTACGGGCTAAGTACTATTACAACTTGGAAGTGACCGATACTTCTTTCTTGTTCATCCAAACAAGTTTACACACACAACATGGAAGTATAACCTGGGGGGTTCTTATCTTTATATTATCATTCTTTTTTTTTTTTTTTATTTCTTTTTATTTTTTTATTTTTTTTTAATTTTTTTCTCTCTTTCTTTTTTTTAGTTCTATTTCTTATTTATGTTTTTTTTTTTTTTCTTCTTAGATTTCTTATTTTTTATTTTTTTTTTTTTATTTTTGTTTTTTTTTTTTTTTTTTTTTTTTTTTTTTTTTATTTTTTTTTTTTTTTTTTTTATTATTTTTTTGTTTTTTTTTTTTTTTTTAAACAAGTGCGGGTATTTAAAATGCCAAGTCCCGAAGAAAACATCTTCGGGAATCTGGCTCCATGCGCTGGCGCGTGGGCAGCACGCCAAACATGAATTATTTTTCAACATTTGTGTTCCTTGGCCTATAAATACCTACCATTAACCTTTGTATTCCTCACCTCTTGCAAATATTCTTTCCTCTCTTTTCTCTTCTCTAATCCTCTAAGTCTAAACATCAAGTGTTCTTAATCTTCTCTTCTATCATCCATTGAAGAACACACATCTCCGCAAGAGAGCCACACAAGTACCTAATCCATACTTTGTGTGAATTGATCGAGGTCTTCTTCTTCATACCTTTCTTTAGAATCGATCTTTAAAGGCTAGGTTAAGACTTGGTTCAACAATCTATCTTTTCATTCAATCAAGTTATAAAGGAAGTCTTTTATTTGTGGGATCAAGCCTAGATCATTGGGGATCTAGTTGGGGTTTTAGAAAGCATCCAGGGGGAGGATAAGTCAAATCATGAGCTTCCAGGGGGATCTAGTTGGGGTTTTACCGTAGGTAGTAACTCTTCTGTGTGAGCGTCGAGCTTTGTTGAAAGTCAGTGAAGTTAAATTGTAATACGGGTTGTAGTCCACCATAAGGATTATACGAGGAATAGTATCGGTATCGTGTAATTCGCAACTAGACGGAACAAAAGAAGGAAACCACCATCTTCAGAACCAGTATATATATTGGTGTCTCTTCTTCTCTATCTACTTCTTTTTCTCATTTCAAAGTAGTATAGTATACCACTCGGTTCTTTCAAGACTTGAAGTTTTATAAACTTCGAAGAAGTTAAGAAAACCATAATCACCCCCTCTACGGTTCTACAATTGGTATCAGAGCAGCTTACTTAATTTTTCAAGCGTTAAAACCTTCCCAAGAGGTCGTTTTAAGTTTAAAACTTCTTTTTTAAAAATTCGAAATCCTAACTCCTATTTTTGAAAAAGTCGAGTAAAGATCCATGGCTCAAGAGAACTATGTTGAGGGGTGTTCTATGCAAAGACCACCTATGCTAGAACCAAATAGCTTTTTCTTTTGGAAAGCCCGCTTTGAGACTTACGTAAAGTCCAAAGATATTGACTTATGGCAAGTCATTAAAAATGGCAATTTTTGAAACCCCCCTTTTTTTTACTCTAAAATTTGACCAAGAATTTAAAAACTTTGCGGAAACGTATGACCAAGAGTGACCCTGTGTCATTCCTTAAAAAACTGATCAAACTACATAACCATTTGACTCTTTAAAGTGTCATTAACATAAATTAGACTTAATTATCTTTCCAACGATATAAAGAACACATTCTAACTCATTACGGTTTGGATTTTACAACAAAAACAAAATTCACAAATCTGTGAACACATCCAGCCAGCAGGCAGAAGCATCCAGCCGGCTGGCTGGAGAGGAGCCGGGCGGTAGAGAGGAGAAGTCGGGCGGCTTCTTTTGCCTGGTCACTCAAAAACACATTTTGACACTTAATTCCGGAAAACTAACTTCTCGAACTCGACAATAAATGAAACTTTCCAGAATTCATTCAAACATTATAAATCTTCATTTCCATAACCAAATGTAGTCTAAACGACTCTTAAACACGTACTTTACGGGATTTTCCAAACACCCGTTTTGACCCTCTTTACATCTTTGTTTTGACGCATTTATATACAAGAACCTAACAAATGACTTGACACTTGACCTTAACATTTACAAACCATTAGGACACTAGGGTTTCAACCCATGATTTAAGCTCGGCATCTACCTTAATTACTTGTCTAAAATCGACAAGTACTTCCACATCTAAGCTTTAATCCACGCATTACTTTCTTCACATAGAACCTACAAAACATTAAACATCTAAACCGTAAGCACGAGGCTTAGAAAGTAAATGGTAATAACATGGTATTATACATTAATCGTCACATAAGCATTATTATCATCCATAGTTAAACCATACCAAACCTATCACATTACGCATTAAACACATTACATCATATCATACAAATCATACATACCTCAAATGGATCAAATTAGTCTTAACCACGACCTTGGTTAGTTTTTCCAAACTAACCTCTATCTATTCTTAGTCCAAGCTTTCTAACCAAGATTTCCTAAACCTCCAACACATCATTCACATAACACATATACGATAAAATCCATATAATAGCACATTATAACTGGTTTACTTACCTTGAATCCAAACTAAGATTATCAAGAATATCATCATCATCATCCTCACTTGCTTCCTAAGCCAAAATCATCATAAACCATAAACACTTTAAACACATAATTAGAGCACTATAATAATGGTTTATACAACCATTAGCTTATCTTTCAACACCTTTAATCATCATATGATTATATTTTGATCATATGATTAAAACCCCCAAAATTACTAACTTTAATCAATATAACTTTACCCATGATTACTATAACCTTATCACTTTACTTTAAAACACTTTTTACCCAAAACCCTAAAATTAGGTACATAAACCCTAACTCATAAATTACCAATTCAACTTAATATAAGGTTACTTACTTGTGTAGGATCATTGGTATAAGCTTATTTCTTGATTTGGGACCTCTATTCACCTTCAATCATCAATTAGACAATCATTGTTTTTCCCTCCTTTCTTTCTTAACTCGACACATACACAGGCACCAAACATAACTGTGGAATTGTGTAGAGAATTCCAGGGATTTTTAGAATAGTTAGGTACTACTTTGCCTATTTGGAAACAATAGTCCCTCAAGTCTCTTTTCTTTTATATTTAGCATATTAACTTTTATAACTTATTTATCACTTGAAAACTTTAGTCCCTTAAGTCCATTCCTTTCATAAATGTGACACATTAATCTTTCTAAACCCATTTGCATAATATTTATACTTATAATTGACTACCGGGGTTGACTAACCAATCACGTAACATCTTCAAACTTATAAAAGTCATTGTCAAACTATTCCAATGGCATTATCATTATTAAATACTTATAAACCGGTTTTGGGGTGTTACAAATCTATCCACCTTATTTAAATTTCGTCCCCAAAATCTCTTATCTAATACTAACCAATTTTGGTCGCACTTTACTTCTCATTCCCCTTTAGCATTCTCAATATATATAACGCAAGATTATCATTATAGCAACCTATATCATACAGACGAGGATTCGCTCTTTGAGCTTTCTTGAGGAACTCAGGTTTTGCAAAACTCGTTTTACAATTACGATTAAGCATATTCATTGTTTGAACAGATTGGCCGGTTTTATATACAATATCATTCAAAACCTTGACTTTGTTTTCTAAAGCAATGACTTTATCAAGTTCCTTGTCTTCACGAGTTTTGTAAAGCTTAATCCGAGCCTCTTTTGCTTGTGACATTATGGAGATGGTTTCTTGATGTGCACAAAGCTCCTTTTTCATATCCGAAATCGTTTGATTTAAATCATTTATTTGTTGAGTATATGCATTAGATGATTTTTCAAAATCAATTTTGTATGACATTAAATCCCCTTTAGCTTTTGCACAATCAATTTCCACCTTTGACGCATAATTCACATCATTATACTTATCAAGTTCCGCTTGGAACTTCTTAAGGTCTTTAAACATCAACTGATTTAGTCTTGGACAGTTTCCATGTTTGCTTCTTTTGAAATGGTTTAATTTTGATGATATCTAAACTTTTTATCTTAGAAGTTTTGAAATCCTCAATTTCACCTTTCAATTTATCAACTAACTCCTTGTTTGATGATTCCAAAAATTTGTTTTGGTATTTGCTGCGTCATCAGTTATCACATTTAAGTTTATCTGAATAAAGAAGCAAGCTAAATCACGTTTCTTGAACAAGATCATCAGATTTCATGCCTGGTCATGCCTGAGCTCTAATCATAACCATATATCCAGATGAATCAATAGTTATATTGGAGTCACCTTGTTCCGTCATATATATATTGTGCATTACTAGATTCATGGTTGCTCAGGATGTCATTTCCAAATGGCAAAACGATTATATTTGTTCATTATTGTTTTGTACCTTAATGCATTGCTCATCATCAAGATTGGTCCAGAATTTCAACTGGATTCTGGAGTAACCTCTTGAAGTTGTGTTCATGTACATATAAAGTGCTTCAATTCCTGTTCTTTAGACCTCATCATCAATATCATTTGTTCCAATCAGCTTGTTCAGCATTCAACTGAACCCCACTTCCTCTTGCTTACACAATAGCATCTTTTCCTTGTTGATAAGAACTAGCATCCTTTACTCGTTTCGGTTTCTGACATTCCCTTGATACATGCCCATATTCATTGCAGTTATAACACTGAATCCCAGACTTCTGCACAACCGGAGTACCTACATTTTCCCTAGCCCCAGCAACATTAACAGCCCTCTAAATTATCATACCCAGTTCCTCTGTTGATTCTTGGAGAATTATCTTGAGTTAGCTCGACTGGTGTTTGATGAAGTTCGAAGGTTTGTTAGTTGTAGGTATTGTAGATTTTCTGAACGAGAGAGAAATTAAACCCATGAATTTGTCAATCTCCTTTTCCTTTGACATTTCCTCACTTCAGCGTAACCGTAAGCAGTTTCTGGATCATAAGTAGAGCAGAAGAGTAACAATTGCTTTTTCCTCTGTTTCTGGTAGTCTTGTTCAGCGATCTGGTGGAGGAATATTTGATGTTTTGAGTAGGGGGGGGGGATGGTTTTGATGATGGTAAATTGGTTGTTGTTGAGCAACAAGTGCAAGTGGATTAGCAGTACGTGCTAGTCTTTCAGCTCTTATCTCATTGACTTCATATTCTGGTTGTTGCATTTCATAATGTCATAAAGCTTGTGATAGGTGACAGTCTTCAGCTCTTTGGACCTCTGCTTAACAAGTGCTCCACAAACCTTTGCCATTCGGTTGTAGTAGAAGTAATGGAACTGGACATTCACTTGATGATTTTGAAAACATGTACATTGATATCAGACAAGCTCATTCATCATGTTGTAAAACCTTGAGTAATATGATTCAAGTGATTCACCATCCCGTGATGTGAATTTTCCAAACTCCCAATATAAATTGGTTTCAAGATCTTGAACATTGATTGATTCACCTTGTTTCAACCTTTCAATTGCCTTTCAACATTTCACATGCATTCGGACAAGCATCGAAACCGTGGATTAGATATCGTTTATCTATCCCTGTAGAGAATTATCTGAACGGCTTTCAGCTCAGCATTCATTGATCTCGTAAGTCCTTGTGGAAAACATTCATATAGTCTCCATATAACTCTCTGTAGTTGTTTCAGAACTACCTTCAGCCAACAGTTGGGTGGGGGGGGGGAAACTTGTTTCTCAGCCGCAGTGAGTACGTGTATGGTGGATTTTGGAGACAATAGTGGATGAGTTCATTTTTAGGTTTGGTGTCGATGTATCTCTTGATTCTGGATTTCCACTGAACGTAATTACCCGGTGCCACAATGGTGGACGATCTTTGCTACCCGCTTCCAATGATATAGCATTATGAAAAGAGCATTTGATGGATTGAGTTTTTGAAAATGTATATGAATTTGACATATCTGATGAAGGTTGTGAATGAATAATCGGATCTGTGGAGTTGTAATGAAGTGTTTGATTTAGTTTTTAAAAAAAATAACGTTCACGGGATTTACAAATCTTTGAGATTTAAAACCGAGAAAAGAATCGTATCTTTCGCGGGATTTTACAAAATCAAGAGAAAACCCTAGAATGAAAAATTAATTGTGCATTCTCAAGATATGATAGGGGTGGGGGGGGGGGGGTTGATTGTTGGTTTGATTGGTTGTGTTTGTTGTGTTGAGTAATTGTCCTTGTAGTCCGAATTAAAGTCCAAAGACCTTGTAATTAGTCCTTGAAGTTTGTTTGTCTTGCTGTTGTGTTTTGATTAAACGGTGATAATAGATCCAGAGTATTTATTCGGTCAATACCACCTGATGCGGTGAGTTTCATGGACAATAACGCAATGCGACTTAGTCAAAACGCAACTATCTTTAATCTCAAAACGCAGCTACACATTTCATATCAAACGCAAATCACTTTTCTTGACAAAACGCAATGAACCCTCTAGGCAAAACAGCAACTTAGCTCTATGATCAAAACGCAGAGACATTCATTTAGCAAAACGCAAATGGTTCCCTCCTTCGGCTTATTGCAACCGAATACCACCAACATGCATGCATGATTTACCATTTTTGAATTTTGAATCATATAAGACACATTCAAGCCATCACGTGACTAGTTTTGTCCACCTTAAGCCCCATTGGTGGATCAAATTGGTCCCCTCTTGGTCCCTTGGCTTCTAGCCGACGCACACACAAGCACACACACTCTTGGTGTGTGAAATTTTGTTCTTATATAATACATGCATATCTCATTCATTCTTTCATTATTCACATATACAAAATTTTGAGTTTTCTCTCTTCTTTCTTGCTCTCTTGTTCAAACCACCTCACACACACACACACATAAACTCATAATTTTCTCAATCTTGATAAAAAAACCTTTGAAGATATTGTTCGTCGTTAATAATTTATTGTATTCGGGTTAGTTATAAACAACGTTTGGGTTGTTTCTAGTCATCAATCATCCTTTTAAACCATTTCTTTTTGTAAGTCTCTTAGTCTTTTTAAAACTTGTACTTTCATGATTATCTTGATGCATACATACTAGTTCTACAACTTATTTTGCAAAAATAAAGATTTTAAAACTACGTAAACCTTAAAAGGTTATGCATATGGTTCAAAAATAATAAAAGGAAATATAAGGAAAGTATAGTTTTGTGATCGTGGTTATTTTTGTGTTATCAAAATGGTATGTTAGAGCTTATTTATATTCGGCTTATATAATAAGCTTTTTAAAAAGCTTGTTATCCCACTAGTTTAATCCATTGCACAACTATAATCTTTACCAAGATGCTAGAAAATAAGAGGAAATCTTAGAGAGAGAAAGTAGAGAGAGAAACAAAGAGAATATTAGATTAGAGAGAAATGGGAAGTTACAAGTGATGGGAAAATGCAACCAACACCCTTCACCAAGTGGTGAAGGGATATTTATACCCTTTTGCCTTAAGTGAGGCGAATGGGCTTCTAAATGGGCCGGGCTTGGTTTAACTTGGGCTTTGAGCCCGAAACACGGACAATATTAGATTACAATCCAAGCCCGTTGAACCCGACTAGCCTATTACAATACAAGACCTAGTTTGACTTTCTAAGACCGATAACATTATTGTTTGACTTAATATAATTAAGGCTAACACATCTTCGTCATTAAATTCCACCGTCCCAACCTTTTTTTCTTAAACTCCTAAACAGTCTAGAACATAAAATCATTATGCGACCGTGAAAATCTCAAACATAAAAAAGATTAAAAGCAAGCATATATTTCATTAATATTCAATAGACAACTCCATAAAGTTCCAAACTGGCCACACAAACTTCATGCATGGCAATAATGAACCAAGCTCCTACATGAACATACTAAACAATAACTATTCTACTTTATATATGTAACAAACTAAAGTTTATACATACATATATTATAATTTTGACCAACAATTTAAAAGGCATAGGATCCATTATACATTGGTTCTTAACCAGTACAACTACTGACATCACAATACTTCAAAAAAAAATAAAACCATCATAAACTCACTGCCCACCACTGCCGTTGTCACTGATCACACCTACCGCCGTCACGCCGCCGGTACCTGCAAAAGTTGTTGCTAGAGATCCCTCCCGTCACACCTACTTCTTTCTAAGCCACATCTAATCTGACATAAACCCACTCACCTATTCCATCTCACTCACTCACTTCACTTGTATCGCCACTATTCCTTCCCCCAATTTCAAAAGCAAAATCCCTTCTAATGAAATGATCTCATCCCACTCTTAACACAAATGACTATTTATCATCATTTGTTTTATTAATTTATTATATCTCATACTAAATTCTTCTTCTGCTACAACTACAACACACTTTGTGCGTGTTCACATGATGCCAAATCCTTAATCTTCCCATCCCACACCCACTGGTACCACTCCCTTACCATATCATCACCTTCTTTTACCATCCTCTACGTTTACGACACCGTTTTCCACGGCTTCTCTGCCAAGCTCACTTCCTTCTAAGCCTCTACTCTCCAGACCTCATCTACATACATCCTTTTACTCATCCCTAAACAAATCCGACGCATGCACACCACACGTTCCCCTAAGTTCCCTAGGTTAAAAACGACTAGCACGTCGGGGTTGTTGAAAGAGTCGGATTTTGGGTCGGATCTTGTTATCGGAGTGCTTGATGATACTCGTGTTTGGCTTAAGAGGGAGAGTTTTAATGATCGAGGGTTGGGTGAGGTAAATGGTCGAGGATCCATAAAACTTTTAATAAAATCAAGTAAAAATAAGTGTTGATGCATAATTTGGTCGGGCCGGTCCTGACGACTTTCCTGGTGTCGTTCATCGTCTTCCCGGCCTTGAATAGTACTACCAACAAAGAAGAACCGGTTAGAAGGGGATACGAGGCCGAAGCCCCGGGATCCACCCTCCGACGGTTAAGTCAAAATAGTTTAAGCATGTTATATAAAGAGGTGGTAGAGAATAACCTGTCCAAGTAGGATGATCCTACCCTTATATATATAGTGTATGGATTAGGGTTACGTAGGATGTGGGCAACCCTTTTATCGGGTTCGGCCCATTGGGTCTGGCCCATTCTGGACTATACGCCAACATGTCCCCCAGTCTAGTATGATATGGTTCTTGATTATATTATGCTAGACTTATGCTATACGTCCTCAGCAAGTAAGCCTATAATAGTATAAGTGGGTCGGGTCAGTCCACACTATACGTCATCATGTCCCCCCAGTCTAGTAAGTGTGGCCGTAGTCGCGGTTACTAGACTAAAAGGACTACTCTTACAGTCGCGGAGACGTTCGCACTTTCCAACCATACGCCGCCATATCTATCTTCAATCTATGTCAATCATGCCCTATCTTAGGTAGCACCCGCGTACATGTGTCGGGTGATTGTGCTCGGACGCTTGGTTTCCCGTGGCTAGACGGTAAAGACCCCGTAAGAAGAATATGTTTTCTATAGTCAGGGTAACATTAGCATTGGCAAGATACCATTCTCGTTCGTTTCTGACGAGAGGATGATGAGAAAGATTCATAATGATAAAGGCGGACCCTGTATAATAAAGGCCGACGGAAGACGTACTTTCGTGTTCAGGTAATGCGAATATGCCATTCGACTTACGGCCGACGGAAGACGTACTTCTGTGGTCGGGTAATGCGAATATGCCATTCGACTTACGGCCGACGAAAGACGTACTTCCGTGGTCGGGTAATGCGAATATGCCATTCGACTTACGGCTGACGTACTTCCGTGGCCGGGTAATACGAATATGGCATTCGACTTATGACCGACGAAAGACGTACTTCCGTGGTCGGGTAATGCGAATATGGCATTCGATTTACGGCCGACGGAAGACGTACTTTCATGGCCGGGTAATGCGAATATGGCATTCGACTTACTTCCGTGGCTGGGTTATGCGAATATGTCATTCGACTTACGGCCGACGAAAGACGTACTTCCGTGGCTGGGTTAATTGTTAGATTACCCATAATGCGAATATGGCATTCGTCTTACGGCCGACGGAGGACGTACTTCCGTGGTTGGGTTAATTATTAGGTTACCCATCTTGATGCGAATATGGCATTCGACTTACGGCCGACGGAAGACGTACTTCCGTGGCCGGATAATGCGAATATGGCATTCGACTTACGGTCGACGAAATACGTACTTTCGTGGCTGGGTTAATTATTAGGTTACCCATCCTGATGCGAATATGGCATTCGAATTACGGCCGACAGAAGACGTACTTCCGTGGCCGGGTAATGCAAATAAGGAAAAAGATATTGATAAAATATTTTTATCACATTAAAAAATATTGGTAATATCTTGTTACCAATTTAAAAAGATATGGATAACATCTTATCAAGTTTAAAAAATATTGGTAATATCTTGTTACCAATTTAAAAAGATATGTAAAATATCTTATCAAATCAAGTTTTTACATATGACAGAATAGATAATAGCGGGAGCGAAAAACAAAAATACGAAGGTTTAAGAGTTACCGACTTTCAAAACTGATTTTTGCTTTTCGTGAGAACACGAAACATAATTTGGTCGGGTCGGTCCTGACGACTCTCCTGGTGTCGTTCGTCGTCTTCCCGGGCCTTAAATAGTGCTGCCAACAAAGAACAACCGATTAGAAGGGGACCGAAGGCCGGAGTCCCGGGATCCACCCTTCGACGGTCAAGTCAGAATAGTATAAGCATATAGTAAAGAGATGGTAGAGAATAACCTGTGTAGGTCTCTGTAGGTAGGATGATCCTACCCTTGTATATATAGTGTATGTATTAGGGTTACGTAGGATGTGGGCCACCATTTTATCGGGTTCGGCCCATTGGGTCTGGCCTATTCTAGACTATACGCCAACATGTCTCCCAGTCTAGTATGATATGGTTCTTGATCATTTTATGCTAGACTTATGCTATACGTCCTCAGCAAGTAAGCCCATAATAATATAAGTGGGTCGGGTCGGTCCACACTATACATCATCAAGTACCACGCATGAACCACAACACCACCCGTCCTTGACTGACGAATCAAACAGTCTCCCAACCGCCACGGACGACCATTCATCCATTTCCACCATCGTGTGTGTGGACTCGCATGTGGTCACCCTATATGTCGAGTTACCGCCCAACACCATCACTACTTCATAGACCAAGCATGTGTCACCCGGAAGATGTTGTTAGGATTGGTAAAACCCCATACTTAATTATTATTAATGATCAAATATAAATGCATAACAAATTTTGCACAATAAGATAAATAGTATGGGCTAAGCCTGATAGTAATAAACAATGCATATAGTAACTAATAAACAATACATGGTCTATAATCATTTGGCTAATAGATGCCGTGAAGAAGGCAAGCCTAGCTTTCTATCTGACTTACCACTACAACAAAATGAGGTGTTGGGGTCGGCCAAATATTAGGGTCGACAATGTCGACCCTAATATTGGCATGGGACTCACTTTTTTCAACCAAATATGGCTAGTCAACAAATCAGTTTTGAGTCGACATTTAGGGTCGACAATGTCGACCCTAAGTTATAAAAATTAACACACGGGCAAACGGGATGGAGTACAAGGACCAACGGTGTAATTTACCATATATTTTATACTAAGTAGGTCTTTCTTTTTTTTAGATTAAGGGTATGTTTGGCGAGGGGTTTATTGAGGCTTATCGGGGCTTGGTCTTTTAATATAAGTCGTCTTATAAAATAAGTCTTGTTTGTCACGCAAACTTATAAAAAATGGCTTATAAGTCATAAGTTTCTATAAGCCCCAACCCATAAAAAGAGATAAAAACTTTAGACCGAGACTTTTAAACCGTAAATTACTTATTTGCTCACAAAAATATCTAACATATACACCAAAAATTCATTTAATTATGTATTTTATAGTAATTTTGCAATAATAAGCCTCAGCCTCAACCCATTTGTCGAACAAATTTATAAAAATACAAATTTCAATTTCGGCTTATAATATAAACCCTAGCCGTAGCTCAAGCCCCAGCCTAATCCCCAGCCTCAACCCATTTCGCCAAACATACCCTAAGTGGTTTTAGAACATGTTTAGTTATATTTTTTTAATTAAGAAAGATTTGGTTAAAAGGTTTGACCCACTCATTAAAAGGAAAAAACACCCTTAAGTATCTATGTTACCTCACATGATATGAGCACTTAGGACTAAATGCATGGGGGTGAGGGTCACCCTCACTTATATCACCGCTGCTACCACCACTGGGCTAGCCATTCCTCACATGCGATTCGATGAAAAAAGAGAGGAAGAGGTGAGAGGCCTGCCTCTGGCTGTTGTGTAGCTGTTGGCCATGAGTGTTTTTTTATTATTTATTTGACTTTTGTAAGTTGTTGTTGTGAGGTTTTTTTGTGAGGTGGTTGTTTGTAAAAAGTGAGTATTACTAATGATGATGACCATTGCAACCGAAAGGTGCAAGAAGCGGTGACACGATGAATGATAATGTGACTATGAAGTGGAGGTGAAAATAATGATGACCATTATGTCTAGCCTTATACGTGAAAATGATTTGGTTACCTACACTAGACGATTACCATTGTATAACGACAATTATTTAATTTAAATATTTGATAGATTGAATCATCTTTTTATGTATGATGATACTTTTATCTAACAACTTTACACATCTCTAAAAATTTTACGTTTTAAACAAAATGTAATTTCTCTTTACATTAGATATTTTAGAGGCACATATTTACATAAATTTTCTCTTTATATGTATATATTTTATACTAGTTTCATAACCCGCCCGATGGGCGGGTTAGCTTCATACTAATATGGATAATTCTAAGTGGACGTAAATAAATATGAAAAGCGCAAAACATGATATACACAAAACTGCCACAAAACTAACTTGTCGATTTTATGCAAAAGATAATGAATATGTTGTATATACAAAACAATGCTTACATTCGTTTCTTAACCTCATAATACATCATAGATTGGTTTAACATAAGTTTTAGGTTAAATATATAACTCAGAAACAAAAGACAAAGATACTATATTTATGTAAAAGAAAAACATAAAAGTAGTTGGATACAATTAGATATTAACAACACCGTTGCATAAAGGACAATCAAAACTGGTTAAGATGGCTTGTCTGCAACACACGCTCAAATGCTTGTTTGGCCCTCTCGAATTGACTTAGTTTGTAGCGACATAAACCTATGCCAAGTCGTACAGCTGCATGACATCGAGGATACACCTGCAGGACCCTCTATAAAGGGATGCTAAAATTAGAATAATTTGATACAACAAAATGCTTCAAAGTTAAAACCCAAGGTGCCACAATCAAGAAGCTATTGTATGTACTAAATTTGGACAGTGCGATTCAAACTAACTATCCATACAATCCAGCACATGTTAAAAGTAAGCAGATTTACAGTTTAGAGTGTCTGGCTATTCCAGACTTCTGATTATTTACTTATTTTGGGGCAAACTACGCGTTTTCAATAAGCAAGTTTTAAAATGCTTATTTGATATAAAATTATAATAATTTCAGACCCTAATATCTAACCCAAAACCTTTGAATATATTCAAATGATCCACCTTAATACCTTAGTATCTACTTATTCTAAAAAAACAACGACATAAAGGGGTGTTTGGGGCTGATTACAAACAACGGTTTTAAAGGGTAGATTGGGTTGCTTTATAGGCTAATTCCACCAGCTGTTTTCAAGGCAACCAACCCAACCCCTTCCAAAAAGTACCCATATTGAACCCTTACTCAAAACCTGCCCTACCCAACCATTCTCCACCGTTACATTTAATGTAAAAACTTCTAGGAACAATTTAGAAACAAACATATTTAGCGAAGGTAGAAAGATCTTGTTTCAGACTTTCTTTAACAAAAAATGAGTCGTGTCAAGTTCCAGGAACAATAACCATACGGAGCATATGCCAGGGTCCTATATTAATCTGCTTGTATTTCTGTTTTTCTTATCATATATAATCTAAGTATACTTGCAGTCCATTATTCTTTCACGTTGCTTAAAATATCGCTAATGTTATTCCAATTGTAAGCCAAATACTCTTGTAATGTATGTTGCAGGTTTATTTTTCGCTGAATCCTCCACAACCAATCACTTGAAGCAATTAATGGAATGTTTGAGACTAATTAGAAATAAGATATCATGTGTTTTTTTTTCTCTAAAAAATACAGTTTGCAATAACAAATTAAATGCGCGTGACTAATATAAGCGATAATCTACATCTTAGTCTTGAAAATCACTATCAAACGAATGCATTAAACACCAACCTTCTTATGAAGTCACTGATGCATCAGAAGGTATGCATAAGGATCATGTTGCTTTCACCATTTGTGTTGCATTTTGTTGCGTCATTTGCAGATACTCATTAATGTGCACCAGCTACCGCAACATTGGGCCTATAAAAGGATCACAATTAATTTTACTCATAGAAATTACAATGTTTTTTGCAGATTAATTCCAATCAGGAAATTTCGATCAACTATGATCAAGTGTCTCAAACATCTTTTCTAAATACCTTAGAAACATCTATCCGCTCAACTACTTGCACTTTAGGACTCTTGTTTGATGTGTTAGTAAGAACCTGTAAAAAAATATGACAATATGCTAAATATCTTATAAATCAACAAAGGTATTCAACCTGCACATTATATCCTAGCTATAGGGCATGTACAAAAAAACTTCTCATTAAATGACCACATCCGTGTGCGTTAAGGGGAGCTGGAAAAAAGTAAGTTGTATATCATACAGAAGCAAAAATAAATATTAATATTCGATAGACGTTATTAAAAATGGAAGGTGTGGTTTACTCTCAATGAAAAAATAAAATAGGCGTTTGGGATGCATATTAGGAGAAAACCTATTGTTTTTGTAATACAAATGTAAGCAAGACGATGAGGTTTTTTTAGATTGATTATCTGAAAACAGTAACCTGATTTTTTTACTAAAATAAGTACTTATGGAATTGGTTGTTTCAAAAGACAGTAATAGAAGTGAATCACTAATTATTGGCTCAAGAGGAATTTGTAATTATGTTTAGAGTTGCTTATTTTATTTTAATAAAGCAATGTAGTAATTCTGGACATACTTACTGAAATGACTGCTTATTCAAACTTAAGTTCATAAAGTTGTAAATCTTTGAATAAGCATGATTTCCAAGCACTCAGAAAAGCACAATTCATATATTGCATTTTGTCAAGCAAATTCAAACAATATCTTATGTACTACGTGTAGTATTTCTCAAGCAAGTAGCATTCATCATCAAAATTGTTTTTGCAAAGTGTTCACCACGTATATAACTTTAATAACATTTCATTCAATTCACTATACTTTACATCATATAATAGTTCCTACCTGAAAAAAATAACATAGTACAACAAATTAAGTTTAGTAGTACATGAGTTGAAGTTATAATACAAAAATAAAAAAACTAATCAACATGAGAATGTCTAACCTGGATAGCAACCTTACCGACAAAGATGTATAGTACATCTCTGCAAATAAACAAAGTTCAATCATAAATTAATAAGTCCAACAATTACAAAGTCGTATAATTAAATCTTATAAATTGGTTACTAACCTTTGACACTCAAAATACAACGTCTGAATAAAAACAAAGATGTACTTGAGAGAGTCGTGGACTGTATGATGGCATGTTGGATCCATAATAGCAACAAAAAGGAAGTGTATGTTGAAATTGGTAGTTTTCTTCCTAGTTCAAACCAATAAACGATTGTGATCAAACACTTTACTCTTGTCTGGAAACAACACAAGTTGTAGATTATGCTGCAATAACGTAACAATTTTCTTGGTTAGAG
>BQNB010050663.1:17574-27786 GCA_026074375.1 Tanacetum coccineum
CTTTTGAATTATACTACAAATTTAATAGCACAATTAAACTATAGAAATGATTAAATGAACTAAAATCAATTAACTAGAACGAAAAATTAACAAATGTGAATTAAAAACGTCAGCTAAAACAAGAATTTAAAATCTAAAGCACTACTTTTAACAAACTTTTTACCTAAAAATCACAAATTAAAAAAGAAAATTTTAGGAAAAAGAATTAGATTTTTTTTAACTATTTTTGAATTTTTTATGAATTTTTAAAGAAAAATGAATTAACTAAAATAAACTTTTTCTAAAAATTATCACTGAAATTTTACTTTTATTTTTCAAAAATACTAGATTTAAAAAGAAAATTTTCACAAAAAGAATTAAAAATTTTCAACTATTTTTCTATTTCCTATGAATTATTTAAGAAAAAGAAATTATCTAAATCCTATTTTAATTTCTAGAAAATACAATTTTAACTAGAAAAATAAAGAAAAATGCTTTTTAACTACTTAAGAGGTGCAGAAATCAAATGGAACAAAAAGCCCTAATTTTTATAAACTAATAGAGTACTAATTTTATCAATTAAAACTTTAAACCTAATTTTATTAAAACTATAATTAAAAATCTTAAATCTATTTTATTTTTCCTAAAAGTCTAGGGTAGAAAGTGTAAAAGAAGAAATAAAAGGGTAGGTGGGGTAACTGCTGAAAAGTTACACTCTAGTGAAAGCGGGTACCCCTAAACTATTAAGAAAGTACCAAATAAACCCTGCGATCTAGCTTATTTTTGGCTTATTGAAAAAGTGAATTTCAGCAAAAACTCAAAACTACAAATTTGTAAAGGAGCTTATTCTCTACAACTTTAATAAAGGCACTTTCTACTTTTAACAACTCAATAAGCTAAAAACTTAGCTTTTTAAATCTGTTCACAGAAACAAGGGGTTTTCCTAACTTTTTAAGTTTTGGCTTATTTCTAGCTTATTCCTAAATGAAATTAAGATCTAAAAGAAACTTAATGTAGTCTAAGATGTGTACTAAGTATATCTAACAAGAAATAAGCTAAGTTTTACCAAGAATAACAAGAAAAATGATCTTAAAAAGTGCAAGTTCAGCTTATAACTGTTTTTAAAGCTTTTTCTAATAAGCTAAACAGCTTATTTCTAATCCTTGAAAGCTGAAATTTTGAATATAAGCTATGCTAATGATATAGAACTAACCTAGATAAAAGGTTTTTCAAAATTACAACTAGAAATAAGAAATCAATAAGAAAATAAGCTAGAATCCTAATCTGCTGCTATTCTACTTTTGCAGGTCTAAATAAGCTATACTAAAGAGCTTAAAATTAAATCTAAGTAATGAATTTTGTAAAACTCATGGACTACTAATAATTTGCTTAATACCAAACTCTAACTTCTAATTATGATTGCTTAAAAGCAACTAGAAAATTTTATAGCAACAACAGCAGAAACTGTTGTTGCTGATGTATTTGACCAATGTCTCAATGCATGCTAAATTCTTAAATGAAAACTCAAAAACTCACTAACCAAGTGAATTTAAACCTGAATTAACTATGCTTGAACTCTAGAATGCCTTAAATCTCTAAACTCTAAAATTACTTAATCAATAAAACTGTCCTGGTGCTAAAATCAAATTTTTGAACTCTAAACTTTGAATAACTACAAGTTAATTCCTGAAACCTATTTAAAACTTCATTATACCACTTAACACAAATGAGTAAAGTATTTTGACAGGTTTGTTTTGACTTTAAAAGTCAAATATACCTAGATCCAAACACTCCTTTATAATAACTGTCAAAACTAGATTGTACTTAAAACCTATTTTCAAGCTAAAGCTTCTAAAACCTTTTATCTACTCAAGCTAATACTAATCTAATTAAGCTAAATAACCACTAAAAACAACAGCTTATTAGTAGTAATAAGCTAGTTACTCTCCTAGCCTTTTATACTAACAGTGACAGAATTAAGTATTTAAAATCTTAATGAACTAAAACTATAGCAACTCAATGCATTTGCATCTCTAAGCTAACTAAACAAATCTAAACACAATTAAACACAAATAAGAACAAAGAAATAAGCTAATTGAGTAAGCTAAATTTAAGCTAAAATGAAATGTACAAGATAAAACCTGGAAATTGAATGTCTCAGAACCTAGCCACTCTATCTGAATGAGTGGCTTAAAATTGTAAACCTAATGTGGCACCTTGCCTCTATACCTTGAGCTTTAAGCTCAATAAGCTAATATTAGCTTATTACCTCCTTGTTGCTTCCAAAATGAATCCAATGAATTCAAATGAACAATTTTTGAACTAAAATAGACAAACTCAGTGTTTAACAAGCTTTGAGCAATATTGGAACAATTTTAGAACAAAAAAATGGAATAAGCTAATTTGAGCTTATTACAAGCTTATTAGCTAAAACAAGCTTAAAATATGAAAACTTGAGAACAACCACAACTGAACTAGTTTGATTACTTCTAAAAGAAAAGTACAAGATTAAAAATAGTAAGTGCAACTGAATTAAAAGTTTAAAAACTTAAATGAAAACGATGAACAGTACACGAACTAAAAAACAAAGAAAACTGAAAATTAAAAACACTCTAAAAACTAACTACTAACTACTCATTTTCTTCTTTCTTTTATAGCTGAGTCTTCAAGCCTTTGTGCTTGTTGTGTGAGAGCAAGACAGAAACCAATCTTGACCATTAATCCTCTTTGTGCTTCTTTAGAATTCATCACCAATCGTTGGATTGACCTTGAAAAGAGTGGGATTGCCAAATAGGACTAGGGGTTTAGTGGAGGTGAGGGTAAGGTTTGATCCATGGTGTATTGGTGTGAGGTTGAGTGTTATGGGGAGAAGGAAAAGGTAACAGGTTTTGGGTTTTGTTTTTTGGCGGGAAATCTGTTATGAAAGGGTTGGGGGTGACAGGGTGTTGGTTTGGGAAATTGGCAAATTTGGTCCTTGATGTTGTATGTGGTTGTTGCACCAATGGTCCTTGTGTTTTAATAATCTTTGAGGAATTGGCAATATAACCCCCCAAAGGTTATATAACAAGTTGCACCGTACGTCCTTGGTGGTTATAAGTTTATGGGACTTGGCAGTTTAAGTCCTTGTAGTATAACTTTCCCATATTGGCAGCTTAAGTCCTTCTCTTCATTTCCTTCTTTTTTTCTTTTTAACTAAGTTTAGGGACTTAACAAGTTTAGTCCTTAAACTTATTTTTCTTGACTTTTGGCTTCGGGGTTGACTTGGGTTGACTTTTTCAGGCTTGGGCTTGGACTTTGTCTTTGTCTTTTTCCTGCTTTTCCATTCCGATTCCGGTTTTGTCGTTTTGGCTTTGTTTTTCGTCTTTTTCTTAGATATCCGTTCCTGCACAATATAATTAGCAAAACAAGCATATATTTGGCATTTTAAGTCCGTTTTTGGTTATTTTAGCTCGTTTTTAAAGGTAAAAGGTATGTGTAATTAAGCACATACCAACCCAATATTATATATATATATATATATTTTGATTATATTTTATATATATAATAATATATATATATATATAAATATATATATTATTTATTTGTTTATATATTATTTATTTATATATATATATGTGTGGTGTGGGTTGTGTGTGTGTGAGTGATGTGTGTGTGTGGGTGTGTGTGTGTGTAAGTGATTTTATAAATTTTAACATGATTTAAATATTACAAGTCCTCTAAATCACTAATACAACACCATTAGTATATTTTAAGTCCTCTAATTTATGTCTAATATGTCCAAATAAAATATCCACAACAATTATTTATTTATAAACTATATAAATAAATTGTAACAATTAATTACATAAATCGACTAATACTTGTAATATGTCAAATAAAATATGTTCTTTACACATTCTTACTACGAATATGTATTTCTTGATTATGTAACTACTTGTTTTATTTTATAAACTTTATAAAATAAATACTAAATTGTGATTTAACAATATAACAATTATGTATGTATATAAATAAAATAATTATGAAAGTGTAGAGTTTATGATAGACTTTGTATGAATGTAAGAAGAGACGAACACAACCAAACCCTAATCTTCAACCTAAAATCCTTATTAAAAACCCCTAATGTTCCTTGAAAACCTTAGTTCTTCTTTTAAACCCTTGATTTTATGAAACCCTAGCTTTGAAATATCCTTGATATATCTTAGATATTAAACCTAAACACCATTGTATGCTTGTATTGTTGCTAAAATAAAAACTATGAAACTTTCTTAGTGTATGTTTTGAGGCGTGAGTTGGAATAAAGAAATAAGAGAGAAAACTTTGATTTTGCAAGAAGTGAGAGTGTGAATATATGTCTTTCATTAAGCCTCCTTTTATAGTGAATGTATTAGACAAACCACTACACAAGACCAAGGCTTAAGAGTGGTTTAGCATATTAAGTACATGTGTTATCCCCCTCCCTAGGAGGAGCCACGACTAAGGACGAAGGGGATGACAAGGTGCTTGGTTATCCCATAGGTAAAAGGCTTATTGTTTACTTGGTGGTTAAAGGGAAGGCAGGGAGTAATTAGAAGTGACATTAGTGAAGGTTTTATGTATTTATTCTTGTGTGTTAATAAAAGGGGATGGCCTAAATGAATTTTAGGATAGAAATGTTATAACTTTTATGTATTTGGTATAAGAGTAATTATATAACACTTGCTTGATGCAAACTTTTATTTGTTTGATGACGGTTTACGTTGAATGCTGATTTTTAGTTTACGCGATTTAACTAAACGTTGAAAATTAAAAGTAAATGCGTAAAACCCTAAAAATAAATAATGGAAAATGTGAAGTCGTAAAATGACCTGAAATAACAGATTGTTCCCGTTAAAGGAGCCTTGTCCGCAAGGCTCAAGACGCGACACTTGTCGAGGGTGCGGTTTTTGTGAAGAGATGCAGATACTTCTTTCGAAATTGATCTTCACGTTCCCTTGTGAACTCAGGACCTCTCCTAGAGTTCCATCAAACCTTGATAATGGGGAGACGGCTTTGCTTCAACCGCTTAACTTTAGGATCCATGATCTCCACTGATTCTACAATGAAGTGAAGCTTATCATCAATATGTATTTCATCCAACAGAATTGCCAACGGCTCGTCGGATAAAAACTTCTTTAAATTGGATACATGAAATGTGCTATGAACCATGCTTAATTATTAAGGAAGTTCAAGTCTGTAAGCAATGATTCCTACTTTCGCCAACACTTGAAGGTCCAATATACCTCGGGTTCAACTTCTCTCGTTTGCCATAATGGATAACCCCTTTCCAAGGTGATACCTTCAACATGACTTTGTCACCAACTTGAAGTTCTAAAGGCTTATGCCTCACATCAGCGTAACTTTTCTGACGATCACGAGCGACTTGAATTCTGCTTTTGATTTGAATGATCTTTTCGGTTGTCTCGTGAATAATTTCTAAACCGGTGAGCTGAACATCTCCGACCTCGGCCCACCAAACAGGTGATCGACACTTACGACCATAAAGTGACTCTAATGGTGCAACTTTAATGCTAGTATGATAACTGTTGTTGTATGAAAACTCAATTAGTGGTAAGTGCCTATCCCAACCATTTCCAAAGTCTATCACTCAAGCGCGTAACATATCTTCCAGTGTCTGAATGGTTCTTTTGCTTTGTCTATCAGTCTACGGATGGTAAGCAGTACTCATATCCAAACGAGTACCCAAAGCCTTCTGGAACGACCTCCAAAAATTTGACGTAAATCTACCATCACGGTCACAAATGATTGAGACTGGTATTCCATGTCTCGTGACCACTTCTTTTAAGTACAGTCTTGTCAATCTCTCCATTGAGTCATTTTCCTTCATCGGCAAAAAGTATGCAGACTTAGTAAGACGGTCTACAATCACCCAAATGGTATCATAACCACTTGACGTCTTAGGGATCTTGGTGATAAAATGTTGTTGTATGAAAACTCAATTAGTGGTAAGTGCCTATCCCAACCATTTCCAAAGTCTATCACACAAGCGTGCAACATATCTTCTAGTGTCTGAATGGTTCTTTTGCTTTGTCCATCAGTCTGCGGATGGTAAGAGTACCTAAGAATCCATATCGAGTACAAGCTTCTGGAAAAGACCTCCAAGAAATTTGACGTAAAATCTCCATCACGGTCACAATATGTTGTGATGGGATTAATCCATGTATCGTGACCACTTCTTTTAAGTACAGTCTTGTCAATCTCTCCATTGAGTCATTTTCTTTCATCGGCAAAAAGTGTGCAGACTTAGTAAGACGATCTACAATCACCCAAATGGTATCATAACCACTTGACGTTTTAGGGATCTTGGTGATAAAATCTACGGTGATATTGTCCCACTTCCACTGAGGGATCTCAGGTTGTACTAACAAACCAGATGGTTTCTAGTGTTCAGCTTTGACCTTTAAACATGTCAAACACTTGCTAACACAGGTGGCAATATCGGCTTTCATGTTGGGCCACCAATACAGATTCTTCATGTCTTGGTACATGATGTGTCATTGTGTAGTTGTAATTTACGTTTTAAGTTTTAAATTTATATTTTGTCGACTTTACCCAAAATGACACTTTAACGGGCAGTGTACCCGGTTAGATGGGAGTTTCATGGTAAGTAGGGTGTTGATCACTAAGAGCGAGAAACAATCTTTCAATTTATTAATATTTTAGTTATCTAGACTAAGTTAATTCTATTCTATGTTAAACCTATGTTAATCCTAATTCTAACCTATGCTTCCATGGAGGGGTGAGACACTTGTAACATTTTCACTTTTTATATATTTTATACACATTTGTTTCTCCCTCTACTTTCTCTCTCTAAACATGACTACCATATGGTTTGATTCACCAAGACCACCGGATCAACGATTCTTTTATACAACAAGTGGTACCAGAGCCTAGGAGGAATTCATGTGTGTTGTTTGCTTATTTTATGGTGTTCGTAGTTCATAAGCTCATTTTTGAAGCTTATTTGGTTTTATAAGCCCACGAAATATTATGGTTTTGGCTATTGGATTGAAATCTCTTCTACTTTCTTGTGTTTCTCTCCTATAGCTTATTTGGTTCTTCAAGTTGTGGCTTATTTTTTTAAAAACCTAGCTTATTTAAAGCTTTTTTATTTCGGTTCTTATTTAGGTGTTTATGGTTTGTGTATTCGTGAAAAAGCTTGTACTACCTTGGTTCTCTCTTTTTTAGCTTATTCTCCTACGAGTGTATAGCTTATTCGGCTAAGCTATTGCTTATTTTTTTGCTTATTCGAAGATTTCCTAGTTTTTTCTATGTGGCTAGTACTTCTTGGTTGTTTTCTAGCCGAATTCGTGTAAATAACAAAGTGAGTACTTGCATTTGTTTTCTAGCCGAAGTAAGCAAGCAAACAAAAGATACAATAGAGACTCGTACCTCTTGAAAGTGACACATAAGTGTTGGTTTGCCAAAATTTGTCCTTCTTGTAGCGGTTTGGAGTAAAAGACAATGGCGGTTTGCTTATTTGAGTAGCATTTTATGTTTTTTTATACCAGCGGTTTGACAATACAAGTTGGCAGCGGTTTGATATTAATCATGGCTTACTTAAACGAAACTCTGTCCATGTTTTTCCTTGGTAGCGGTTTGTCAAAAGCTGGTAGCAGTTTGACAGTTTTTTAATGGTAGCGGTTTGATTATTTTTATTAGGCAGCGGTTTGGACTTAATGAAGGTAGCGGTTTGCCATTTTAAAAGGCAGTGCTTTGATCATTACAAAACGGCAGCGGTTTGATTGAATGCTAGTATCGACGGTTTGTCACGTAGCGGTTGAGTCAATTTCAGGCAACGGTTTGTCAAGTATTTATGCCAGCGGTTTGTTCATCCAGGTAGCGGTTTGACCATTACTTGGTGGCTGTTTGGTACATTTCATGTAGAGGTTTGCCTAAGTTGATTAGCCAGCGGTTTGGCACAGTACATGGCAGCGGTTTGTTTAATTTTGACAGTAGTTTGTCAAAGAAAAATGCTAGGANGTGATTAATGAAGCTTTTAATGGAGAAACTTGATGATTTTGGAGATAAATATCAAGTTTAGAGGAGTATTGTTAGGATTAAAAGCTTCTTAATGCTGTTTGGAGTTACTGCTGCTCTTATTGATGTTAATGCTGCTCAGTCAAAGTTAGTGTTGCTGGAGAATTTCAATGAAAATTATTCTAAGTGTTTAAGACTGTTGGAGAAGTTACAATGCCAGTACAAAGTTACTACTGCTAGAGGAAGTTACTACTGCTAGTACAAAAGTTACTACTGCTAAAGGAGTTAATGCTGCTAGTGAATAAGTTAGTACTGCTGAGTTAGTTAGTACTGCTTATGTGATTTGTATGAGATATTTTGGTAAAAGATATATATAAGTTATTTGTTTAGAAGATTATGATTACTTAGGAAAGTATTGTAAGCCGTTTAGGACTCCTTAGTGTATAAAAGGAGGTCCTAGGGCATAGAGATTTATGTACGACATCGAACCATACCAATACGAGTCATTTATAAAATTATCATAGCTTCAAGGTCTTTGTAACCCTAATACTTTGAGAGTATTCGTATTATTATAATATTAGAGCTTTTGTTTGTTGAATTATATGTTCATATAATTACTGTTTCATTGATAGTTCTTCTTAATATTAAAGATTAGATTTTGCATAATCTTTAATACACTCAAACACAGTTTCTATTATAGTTGTGTTAGATTTATCTGATATAACTAATCCTTATACAAGCTTAAGGAATTTGATCTATTGAAGTGGGATCAACAAGTGGTATAAGAGCTTGTTAAGAAGTTGTGATCTAGAAGAATCTGTTTGTATACACAAGATCTTGCTAAGAAGATATGGATCAAGATTCTGCACACATGGTGGCTGCATCTAAAGTTTCCATGCTCAAACCGGGTGAGTTTGAGTTATGGAGGATGAGGATTGAGTAATACATCCAGATGATAGACTATGTACTGTGGGAAGTCATAGAGAATGGTGCAACCTTGCCAAAAACACAAGTTGTGGAAGGTGTTACAACAGTGACGCCTATTACATCTGCTGAAGATAAGGCTCAAAGAAGATTAGAAGTGAAGGCTAGAAGTACTTTAATGATGGGCATTCCCAATGAACATCAGTTAAAGTTTAACTCTATAAAGGATGTTAAGCTGTTATTGGAAGCTGTAGAAAAGAGATTTAATGGGAATGCAGCTACTAAAAAGACTCAAAGAAATCACTTAAAGCAGTAATATGAAAACTTCACTGCTCCAAGCTCAAAGATGCTTGATCAAACCTTTGATAGGCTTCAAAAGCTTGTGAGTCAGTTGGAGCTTTTAGATGAAAAGCTTTTACAAGAAGATGTTAATCAAAAGTTATTAAGAAGCTTGTCACCTGAGTGGAACACACATGCTGTTGTGTGGAGGAATTGAAGTGATTTAGTTAGAAACAATGAGCATGGATGATCTCTCTAACAACCTCAAGGTGTATGAACCAGAAGTCAAAGGGATGTCTAGCTCAAGTTCAAGCACACAGAACATGGATTTTGTGTCCTCTTCAAATAACAACACTAGTAGATCTAATGAAGCAGTTAATGTTGTTCATAGAGTTACTACTGCTAGCACTCAAGTTAATACTGCCTACTCTACAAATATTAATAACTTGAGTGATGTTGTTATTTGTTCATTCTTTGCTAGTCAACCAAATAGTCCTTAACTTGCACACGAGGACTTGCAACAAATCCATATTGATGACATAGAAGAGATGGAAAATAGCCATGTTGACTATGAGGGCTAGAAGGTTTTTGAAGAATACATGAAGGAAGCTTACTGTCAATGGCAATGAGACTATTAGTTTTGATAAATTCAAAGTGGAGTGCTACAACTGCCACAAGAGGGGACATTTTGCTAGGGAGTGCAAAGCTCCAAGAAATCAAGACAACAAGAACAAAGAAAGCTCAAGAAGGAGTGTGCCTGTGGAAACATCTAATTCCACAGCTTTGGTGTCATGTGATGGACTTGGTGGATATGACTGGAGTGATCAGGCAGAGGAAGGGCCTAATTATGCACTCATGGCTTACTCATCTTCAAGTTCTAACTCAGAGGTATCCAATGATTTAAATTGTTCAAAATCCTGTATGGAAATTGTTAAATTACTTAAATCTCAAAATGATCAACTATTAAGATATTTAGAGAAATCTAGTTTAATGGTTTTAGATTATAAAACA